>LR751165.1:0-96916 GCA_902729485.2 Mus minutoides
GAGAAAGTACCCAAGGAGCTGAAGGGGTCTTCAACCCTATAGGTGGAAGAATAACATGAACTAACTAGTACCCCTGAGCTCATGTCTCTAGCTGCATATATAGAAGAGGGTGGCCTAGTTGGCCATCAGTGGGAAGAGAGGCCCCTTGGTTATGCAGACTTTATATGCCCCAATACAGGGGAACGCTGGGGCCAAGGGGAGGGAGCGGGTGGGTAGGGGAGCAGGGCCGGGAGGGGGGAGGATACAGGGAACTTTCTGGATAACACTTGAAATGTAAATGAAGAAAATATCTAATAAATGTTGAAAAAAAAAAGCTTTAACTCTAACTAAAATGAACAAAAGGGTCTTCTGTCTTATGTTTGTTTCTATCTTCTGTATTATTGTTAAGTTTTAGACAGAGATGTTTTTGTGTCTTTCTTGTCTTTTGGGGAAGGCGTTATGTTGTAAGGCTATAGTCTTTATGATGAGGGCAAAGATTGAGGTATCCATTAATGTACCCCTTTGCAGACATGTCTGAGTTGGAGGAAACACAACTTGACAGAAATTCTCTGCTGTGTTGGGTAGAATCCAGCAAAATCATGGTGTTGAGCAGGAAGCCAAGCCCTTTCGTCTATCAGCCTATTTGTTCAATAAATTCACATGTGTTCCCAAGCAATTTCCTTCTTTCTTTTTTATGAACCACCCCAATATGAGGTTAGTCTCTCTCTGCTGCCGTTATTAGAACTTATAGAGTACCATGACTATTCCACGTTGCTGTTTGTCCTCAGTACACAATCCACATTGCTTTTTCACTACTCTGTTCAAGTGTGGACAGTCATTTGGCTTGGTGAATTTTTTCCTGTTAGGCAGTTCTTCTCATCTACTTAGGAGTCTCTTATTCTTCTCTGAGAACAGTTCTAAGCAAATATCTGTAATACTGTATGTATTAGTAAATTTTGTCAGATTAGCTATCATATTAAGCTACTTTAACTGCTAAAGTTTTATTTGTGTGTATTAATTATTTAAAATGATAGGTTTTATTTTCAGGCAAGTATTGCATGCAGATATATACTCTCCCCACAATTATACAATCAGTGACCTTGATTTTCTGTTCTATTTATAATATACAGGGCTCTCAAGGAACATGGCTCATCAATATTTCTTCTCTGGTTGCATGAAATCTATGAAAGCCTGATAGTGTACAGTTATTATTTTACTACTTGGGAAGCTGAGGAAGGTAGAAGTGGCTATGTGACATCAGGAAAGCAAGCCAAAAAACAAACCCAAGAGGATTCATTAACTTACTACTTTCTAGGCTAACATTTCCAGGGGGTACTTTTCAGCTGGGAGATAAGTCCCTCTGAAGATAAGCACAAGAGAAGAAAATGATGAAGAGAGTATGAGATCAGAAGACAAAGCACAGTGTTTCTGGAAGAGGCCCTGGCTTACTCTGGACCCAGAGGCATTCAGATGGAGAGCAAAGCTGCCCTGTTATCAACTCTGTGAATCTCTACTTACCTTCTGTAACTTTGAATTTTGCTCACAGACAGAAGAAACCTGAGCATCAGGATCTAAGAGCAATCTAAAAAGGGACAGAAAGCCAGAGGGGCTCTACCTATGCAACCAAATAGAAGCAGTTTGTACCAATTCCCTGTAGAATGGCACTAGAAAAGACACTATCTTGCTCCATAAGAAACTAACCAAAGGCTGTTGGCTAAGTAGATGCCCACACTGCTATCTCTAGAACACAAGTGCAGGTGAAAGGAAGGGGGAAAGGGACATTTGATAGACCCTGGTTGTACATCATAAACTTAGGAAACAAACCAGTTAATCACTGCTGAAAAAAGTCACACCTGCTCTCCCCATTTGAATTGCAATAGACACTCTCTTTAAGCAACTGAAGGAAGGCTGGTTTGGGCAGGCAGCTAGGGTTCTCACCAACTGAGGTAAGGAATTTGTCTCTCATTTAAGGTAACATGAAGCCCTCTAAGCATCCAATGGTAATAAGTAGAGTGTAAATCAGACTCTAAAGACTTAAACTACAAATACTAGATCCACTGTTGCTCTGGGGTTCTTTCAGTCTCATTATTTTAGGTTTTGTTTGTTTGCTTGTTTTTTGTTTTTTGTTTCAGTAGAGAATCAATTAGGATTGGTAAGGATTACAGTGTTATAGTGTAGAGCTGAGTATCATTTCCAAGTCAGTAATATCAACACTTGTCTTCAGAACTTTTATCAAATACAATGTAAAGCAAGAAACTTGGAAATAAAGAATAAAATCTCTAATCTTGTTGGAGTCATGTTGGTGTCTTAAGGGGTTTCTGATACTACAAACTAGAGTCAATATTAACAAAATTTCACCAAAGTATCTTTTTCTAGGCAACTAAAGAAACCTGGTAAAAATGGAGTCCAAGAATTCAACTTTAGGAAGTGGCTTCATCTTGGTAGGAATCCTGAATGGCAGCAACTCTCCTGAACTACTCTGTGCCACAATTGCATTCCTGTACACACTGGCACTGACCAGCAATGGACTGCTGCTCCTTGTCATCACAGTAGATACCCGGCTCCACGTGCCCATGTACCTTCTACTTGGGCAGCTATCTCTCATTGACCTCCTCCTGACATCAGTCATTACTCCCAAAGCTGTCATGGATTTTCTTCTGAGAGACAACACTATCTCCTTTGGAGGCTGTGCCTTTCAGATGTTCATTGAATTGGTACTAGGTGGTGCAGAGGACCTCCTTCTGGCTTTTATGGCCTATGACAGGTATGTGGCCATTTGTCATCCTCTGAACTACACGATCCTCATGAGTCCAAGAGTCTGCTGGCTCATGGTGACTGCATCATGGATCCTGGCAATCCAGATGGCCCTGGGATTTACCATCAACACAATGCATTATTCTTTCTGCAAATCAAGGCATATCAAACACCTCTTCTGTGAGATCCCTCCCTTGCTGGAGTTGGCCTGTGCAGACACCTCTAGTTATAAGCTTGTGGTGTATTTGGTAGGTGTGTTCATGTTAATTCTCCCTCTTACTGCCATCTTTTTCTCTTATGCACGAATTTTGTTCACTGTTCTCCACATGCCTTCAAATGAAAGCAGGAAGAAAGCCCTTGTTACTTGTTCTTCACATATGACTGTTGTAGGCATGTACTATGGGGCTCTCACAGTCATGTATTTCCTGCCAAGTTCCTACCACAATCCCAAGCAAGACAATATCCTTTCTGTTTTCTACACAATTGTCACCCCAGCTCTAAACCCACTCATCTACAGCCTGAGGAATAAGGAAGTGACTGGGGCTCTGAGGAAAGTACTGGGAAATACTTATTGCCACCACCCCATTCATTTAAGGTAGTCCCAGAATCTTTCTTCCAAATTTACTCCTCCTCATCAGAAGGCTTCTGCTCTGATATACTCTTGAAAAAAACTGGACATTAAAAATGTGTATCTTATGATTGATCATGTGTATCTTTTAATTGCATTGCAAGAATCCATTAAATAACTTTTAAACATTCTCTTTAAAGAGTATTTAATAGAATAAGATTCATACTGTTTAGGGTTTCTCTTCTATATCTTTATTTTCTAATAATGCTAAAAACTCAAAAGGGAAGTACTCACTCAACCTGAACCCTGAGATTTTACATCACATTCAAGAAAGAACTATAGAAAGTAACTTCAAGTGGTGATTTGTATTATTAGGAAGGGATGATTAAGGTTTCCAAAAATTTAGGTCATATAAAGCCAGTTAATGTAATACCAAAAGCAACAGATTTGTCTAATTCCAATTTTGTAAGCAACAGTATAGATGCTCTGACTGATGCCATGGGTTTGGGGGAAAGGAGAGAAATCTCTCTCTCTCTCTCTCTCTCTCTCTCTCTCTCTCTCTCTCTCTCTTCAGTGATGGAAATTCAAAGAAAATGCATGCTACTATTCTGTATGTAATTAAACAAACAGCAAAACAAATTCATACTTTTCAATATTTTATTCTAAGCATGTTTTTAAATATCACAGAAATTACTAAGTGTCCATTATTTCTCTGGTTTAGACATTTCACAATGTACACATGTCTCATAATACCATATAGTACCCAATATATGTGTAATTTTCATGGCTTTTGTATCAGATAAGATAAATTTGGACAGGCTTGACAGTGCATCTCTTTAATCCCAGTACTCAGGAAGCAAGCTGGTTTCTGTGAACATGAGACAGGACTAAACACAGTTTCATAGTAAAACCTTGTCTAAGAATTATATGAAACTTGGACAATAGAGTAAATGACAATGTACCTTATTTTCTTGTTTATTTAAAAAATGTTATACTTTAAATGAATTTTTGTTTCTTAAAATTTATTCATGTCTTATCATTTCTAGTGCTTGAAAAAAATTTTAACTTTTTTTATTAGATATTTTCTTTATTTATATTTCAAGTGCTATCCATAAGTCTCCCATACCCTCCCCCACCTTGCTCCCATACCCACCCACTCCCACTTCTTGGCCCTGGCATTCCCCTGTACTGGGGCATATAAAGTTTGCTAGACCAAGGGGCCTCTCTTCCCAATAATGGCCGACTAGGCCATCTTCTAATACATATGCAGCTAGAGACATGAGCTCTGGGGGTTCTGATTAGTTCATATTGTTGTTCTATCTATAGGGTTGCAGACCCCTATGGCTCTTGGTTACTCTCTCTAGATTCTACATTAGGCACCCTGTGTTCCACCCTATAGACGATGGTAGGCATCCACTTCTGTATTTGCCAGGCACTGACAAGGCCTCACAGGAGACAGCTATATCAGGGTCCTTTCAGGGTCCTTTCAGCAAAATCTTGCTGGCGTATGCAGTAGTAGAGTCTGCGTTTGGTGGCTGATTATGGGATGGACCCCTCTCGAAGATATGGGCACAGGGGTAAAATTCCTAAACAGAACAGCAATGGCCTGTGCTGTAAGATCACAAATTGACAAATGGGACCTTATAAAATTGCAAAGCTTCTGTAGAGCAAACGATACTGTTAATAAGATAAAAAGGCCACCAACGGATTGGGAAAAATTTTTTTACCAGTCTTAAATCTGATAGGAGTCTAATATCTAATATTTATAAAGAGCTCAAGAAGCTGAACTCCAGAAATTCAAATATTCCCATTAAAAATGGGGTACAGAGATAAACAAAGAATTCTCAACTGAGGAATACCGAAGGGCTAAGAAGCACTTGAAAAAATGTTCAACATCCTTAATCATCAGGGAAATGCAAATCAAAACAACCCTGAGATTCCATCTCACAGCAGTCAGAATGGCTAGGATCAAAAATTCAGGTGACAGCAGATGCTGGCGAGGATGTGGAGAAAGAGGATCACTCCTCCATTGCTTGTGGGATTGCAAGCTGGTACAACCACTCTGGAAATCAGTCTGGCGGTTCCTCAGAAAACTAGACATAGTACTACCAATTGATTCAGCAATACCTCTCCTGGGCATATACCCAGTCGATGTCCAACTGGTAACAAGGACACATGCTCCACTATGTTCATAGCAGCCTTATTTATAATAGCTAGTGCTTGAAATTTTATACATGGAGACAAAGTGTACTTTTTCATATGCACTTCTAACCTATCCTATGATTCCTGGTTGCTCAACACATCTACTTCCCAAATTCATATCCTCCTTTTTCCCCTAAAAACACAGTGAGTGCAATTAATGCTGCCTATATGCACACGGGTGGGGGATTCATCAACTGAGACATGGACAAAGTACCAATCACTATCTACCAAAGAAACATGACTCTCCCTTCCTTGGCAGCCATTAACTGCCAGTGACTCCTCAGATAAGGATGGGGATAGAAAACCTCTCCCCACCCCATGGTGGAATTTTTAGCTAAAGCAATTTTGCATAGAGATATGCTGGCACAATCAGAGCTGCAATGAGTTTATGTGTGACACAGGCATGCCTTGTGCAGAGGCTAGCCTTCCAGAGCTATCTTTCCATCCTCCAGTTTACATTATTTTCCCCACCTTTTCTATGATGTTCCTGAGCCTGAAATGGAAAGGTTGATAGAGATGTTACATCTTTACCTGGGCACTCACAGCTGCTTATTCTCAACACTTTGGACAGTTAAAAGTCTCTGAATTAACCATTACCCTCCAAATAAGAAGACTCTCTGATGAAAGCTGAGAGCTACACAAATCAATGAATATAAAATAAATATATAGAAGGTAATTTGACATGACCTTTGGTAGCACATTATTAATATGTTCTCTCATGGAGCCTATAAATTCCCTAGACATGGGTTTGACCATGCTTACAACGCAAAGAATGAGTTATTTCTTGTGGAATATGCTTTATACTTATCCAAGAAATGAGTTATTTCTTGGGAAATAACTCAAGACAACAAGGGAAAATCTCAAGACAACATCAACTATGCTGGAATTACTTTTGGAGTTGAAGAGGTCAGATGCCATAAATAGTGTTGTGACAATTTTACCAGCAGGTACATCTTCCCTGACAAATCTTTATTGTAGCATGTAGGTTCCAGAGCAAGACCACTGATAATTTGTTTCTACCACCGGGATATATAGTACCTTCCAGAATTATAAAAGTTGATCAACAGGCAGAGGCATTCCCAAACAGTTCATTGATTTATCTGTTTCCTACAACCAAATCATGCAAGGTCTTTAGTAATAAGGTATACTATCAGCTTATTTAGTAATAGGGTTTACTATCTATTTACTGTAGACAATCACAAGCAATGACAATATACTGTAGGGTGTGTGTGTATATTGTGTGTATGCATTTGTTTGCCTTTCTGTGCCTATTGTGCAGTGAATTACACTTTGCTTATTTTAGGTTGTGATCTAGGGGTTCAATCATAAAAATATGATGACATTTTTATCCATGTCATTGCTGAATATGTTTAAATTGTTAATTAATTTCATTTGGCTTTTCTGTGATATTGTCAATGTCAAACAAATATGTATAGTGTACAAACTTCAACCAACAGCATACAGCTCTGTTTTGAGATACTATTAATTTTGAATTCAATATTAGATTTGGAGAATGCAGAATAATTCGGTCCCCCCCCCAAATGTAAGCATTAACTATTTTTCCAGGAAAGCAGTATCAAGAATTCTAAAACCCAAGGCCTAGACAGAGGGAAAGAATGTTATAAATGTCCCCAAATTTGCAAGGTGGCTTCTTGTACAAGATGTCTAGAATACAGATGACAATGAATGAGATCTGAAGCCTTAAGAGAGACAGAGAAGTGAGATTTTGTTACTGTCTCTCAAGGCATATGGCTACACATATAACCTGTAGCAAAACAGAGCCTTTCTATTCCCCAAACCAAAAGGGAAAATCTCAAGACAACATCAACTATGCTGGAATTACTTTTGGAGTTGAAGAGGTCAGATGCCAAAGAAAGAGGAAATGTTTCTTCTGGTGGAGTGCTACAGGACTGAATAATTTTTCCTTGTATCATCGGCCAAATGATCTCCCAGTCATTATCATTTCCAGAAATCAATGTAAGAAATGGATACAGGTCATTATCTGGTGTCTAAGACAGGATCCTTGGAAAGGGAAGGGTTTAACCTATTGGCTTGTTTCTCTTTCTTCACTATCTTTATTAAAACAGACAGAGCCCTTCTGTAAACTATTATCTCATGATAAATAATGTTAAATATCTTTTCTTACCAGGGAAATGCAAATGATATTGTATTGATTCAATGTCACAACAATTAAAATGTTTACAATAGTGAAGCAAAGAATACCTCTGTCCACCCTCTGGTTCTTACATATTTTTATTGTCCTCTTTCTAGATGTTCCCCAAACACTGGAGATACCCCACTTAGGACTAAACAATTATAGACACTTGTCAATACCTTGATTAACTATCAATCTCTACATTAATTTCTTCCTCTTGGAAAATAAGTTTCTCAAACCAGTCAGAAATCAGTTGGCTAACCCGTAATAGCTGTGTAATAACCACCTTTTGCCTGACAGTTTAGTATTATAGTATGCAGTGTTCAGCCATTAGCAAAACCTTTTCTCTTTCAATGGCCTTCATAGCACCCATGAGGCTGAAAGCTAGCTGTCAGAGAGAGGGAGAGAGAGAGAGAGAGAGACAGAGACAGAGACAGAGAGAGACAGACAAAGAGACAGAGAGACAGAGACAGAAAGACAGAGACAGAGACATTCCCAGTCAGTTTTTGATTGATTCCTATATGTACTGCATGTAGAGTATGTATTGACTTCAACAGTAATGCCTGAGAAGATTAAAACTGCCAAGGTTTCAACAAGGACGGAAAAGGGACTAATGAGTCACCACCTATAACATTTGAAATCTAAAAAATAAAATAAATATCAATATATTTCTTGACAATTTAAAAATGTTGATTGCTTCTGTAGGGAGAAAGCCAATTACTATTTGTGAATTTGTCCACTGGTAATGTAGCCACGCTCCTATGGATGGTCTAATGACCATGTACATGTTGACAGAACTATTTGGACTCCCAATCACATAGTGCCTTTCTCAACACACATCAGAGATGTTCCTTCTTGAAGTAGATGGGAATTAACATAGACATAAATTTGGACAATGTGAAGAAAGTAAGATGAACTGGAGTACTCAGCTCTAAATGGGATGCCTCCATTAAACCTTACCCTCAAGACTCGGGGATCTATGTAGAAGAAAAGGGGGGAAGAATGTAGAGTCAGAGGTGATGCATGACTCCAAGCAAATGGTGTCTTCCAGATACAACAGAAAAAATGATGCATGCATGAACTAACACAAACTGTGGCAGGATTTCCAAGATCTCCACAGGTTAAAGCCATATATAGTCACAGCACTGGGAGAGGGAAAGTGGACATGGAGTCCTGCTACTAACCAAGAAGGTATTTCATTCTGTTATTTTGTTAAAAACAATTTATGTACCTTAGAGCTGGGTCTCTTCTCCTTCGTGTATACACATTATTCATAGTCTTTTCATGTGTCCTAAATTTCCTGGACATTTTGTGCCAGGATATTTTTGGATGAGCTATCCACTTGTTCTGCTTGGTCTTCAATATCTAAATTTCTCCCTTCTGTGTCATGTAATATGTTAGTGAGATTTACCTCTGAGCCTTTTGTTGAATTCCTGGGTTTGTCATTTCACATTGTACTTCAGACTGGGTTTTCTTTGTGACTCTATTTTTACACTTACATCTCCAACTGTTTTAGTATTTCATTTAAGTATTTGTTTTCACAGTCTTCATTAAGACATTTATTCATAACCCATTTAGGACCTTCAGCACATTTGTAAGTGCTAGATTGAATCCTTGCCCTTGGGCTTCAGCCCAATTCTTTATCTTAGGGATTGTTGCATTACGGTTACTGGCTTCTGGAGGGTGCATATTGTCTTGATTGTTCATGTTGTGCTTTGTGCTGTTATTTAGGCATCTCAAACTGTGGTATTTGTGGTTTTCTTGGTGTAGGCACGTGGTCTCAGTTTTGCCAGGTGGGTGTTCCATTCTTTGGTTGTTTTGATGTAATCTGACAGTTTGTAGACCAGAAGAATGATGCTTGGTTCTCAGTTTGGGATGTCACTGGGTTTTAGAATTCAAACTCCAGCTACTCTCAAACCTGGGGTTGTGATTGGATCTCTGAGTTCAGACTCCAAACAGTCTCAGATTAGATTAATGGTTTGGTAGAGTGATAGACTAGTAGTCATGTGAAGGATTACAATTTGGCAATTCTTTTTTTTAAATCTTTTTTTACAGTCCAGCCATTATCTTCCTCCCAGTCTGCCCTCTGACTGTTCCTCATCCCATTCCTCCCTCCCATATCCACGAGGATATCCCCACTGCCCCACTTCCTCCCCACCCCCTCCAGACCTTCCTACTCTCTGGGGCCTCAAGTCACTCGAGGGTTTGGTGCATCTTCTCTCCAGAAGGCCAGACCAGGCAGTCCTCTGCTGCATATGTGTTGAGGGCCTCAGATCAACCAGCTCATATATGCTGCCCGGTGGGTATGTCAGTGTCTGAGTGATCTCAGAAGTCCAGGGTAGTTGAGACTGCAGGTCTTCCTATGGGGTCATCCTCCTCAGCTTCTTCCAGCTTTCCCTAACTCAACCCTTGGGGTCTGTTGGTTGGGTATATGTATCTGCATCTGATACTTTCAGCTGCTTGTTGGGCCTCTCAGAGGACAGCCATGCTAAGCTCCTGTCTGTAAGGACACCATAGCATCAGTAATAGTGTCAGGCCATGGTGCCTCCCCTTGAGCTGGATCACAATTTGGGCCTGTCACTGGGCTTCCTTTCCCTCAGTCTCTTCTCCATTTTTGTCCCTGCAGTTCTTTTAGACAGAAACAATTCTGGGTCAAAGTTTTTGACTGTGGGATGGCAACCCCATCTCTCCACTTGATGTCCTGTCTTTCTACTGGAGATAAACTCTACAAGTTACCTCTCCCCACTGTAGTGCGTTTTATCTAAGTTTCCTCCCTTTGAGTCCTGAGAGAATCTCTCACCTCCCAGGGTCTCTGCTACATCTGAGAGGGTTCCCCCCACTTCCTACATTCAGATGTTGCCTTTTTCCATTCTTTTTGCTGGATGCTTCTGTTGGATGCTTCTTTTAAGGTGTTGAGGCACTATTCCATGAAGGGTGGAAGAGGTGTCCTGATTCTGTCTATGAATAGCAGTGAGTCTGAAGTAGATGAAGGTGGGGTAGGAGGAACAGCTAGGCAGGCATGAAGTAGCAGGTTTAAGAGTACTCTGGAAAGACCAGGATAGAGAAAGGAGGGTGCAGGTAGCCTACCCGGGTACCAGCCATGTATAGTGGCTGTGTTGTCCTTGTTAGAGTAGGAATTCTGCATTACTTACAGGAATAAATGGCTAAAGGGGTTGACAAAGAAGAACTAGGGAATCCTAAGTCCAATATAAGAGGCTGAATCCCATATGAATGGGATAAGCAGGGCTAGAAACTGGATCTTATTGAATATTTCAATGCAAATCCCCTGGTTTGGCTGTCTGGGGCCATACAAGGACAAGCTAATAACTTGTTCTTCCTGAGAAGGTCTACTTTGGATTATAATAGAATCTGTGACAGATTCGCTTTAATAGACAAATCACAGGGGAATTCATTTTAGGAAAGATTTCTGCTATTGATATGCTTTTCCTGTTACTATTAAACATACATAACAATCACTAGGTATTAGCCTACCTCTTTTGAGCAGTTCTGCAGATTTACAAAGATGTACTGTTTTGTAATGATGCTATATAGACAAATAGATGACTTCTTAAGTCTTAATAATGATCCTATAAAATTCCTAAAATTATGTCAGTGATTATTAAGCTATTTTATAAGTGAGACTGCTGTTAGGTCCTTTTCTCATAATCAAAACTGCAATGAGAACACTGTCAGTTTCCCATGTGTTACCAGTTAATTGCCTCTTAGATAGTAACCAGACTTTCTCTTACTCAGAGCACATTCCAAGAGGTTGTAAAGTCGTAAAAGGGAACTAATGACTTAAAGGTGCTAGAACAGAAGATAAAATATTGAATACATTTATCTGTATAAAACTTCACTAATAGTTATGTTTTTCAATATTCTATGAACCTGTGGATCTGTGACAGTGGATGGATGTTTATCCAGATAATTACTCCTAATGGATATGCATGTAAACATTCTCTGTTGCAAATTTCTCTTTCAATTTATAACTGGACTTTTTGTGTGAACTTGTGCTGAACTTTTTAACACGTGATCACGTATTCTGAGAGATGTTTTAAGTGCTGAGGACAAAGAGTCAGAACTGAGCTGAGAAGAACTAAGCTGAGAGGAACTGGAGCTGAAGGGGTCTTCAACCCTATAGGTGGAAGAATAACCATGAACTAACTAGTACCCCCTGGGCTCACGTCTCTAGCTGCATATATAGAAGAGGATGGCCTAGTTGGCCATCAGTGGGAAGAGAGGCCCCTTGGTTATGCAGACTTTATATGCCCCAATACAGGGGAACGCAGGGGCCAAGGGGTGGGAGTGGGNGATGTTGAACATTTTTTCAGGTGCTTCTCAGCCATTCGGTATTCCTCAGTTGAGAATTCTTTGTTTAACTCTGTGCCCCACTTTTTAATGGGGATATTTGATTTTCTGGTGTCCACCTTCTTGAGTTCTTTATATATATTGGATATCAGTCCCCTATCCGATTTAGGATTGGTAAAGATCCTTTCCCAATCTGTTGGTGAGGTCTTTTCTTACTAACAAGGCAGGTTTAGTCTTATTAAAGGAACAAAGCTTTCTTCTTACAAACTTGGGTTTAATTCATTTAGCATTAAAAGGATAGAAGCTTTTTCTTTCTCTATGCAATAAATATTGGAACACACTTTTCATCCACTCATTCAAGAATGAGTGAGTTCTTTCTGCACTGGTTCTTGGTTCTTGCTCCATATGCATAATATGGATGTGTGTGTGTGTGTGTGTGTGTGTGTGTGTGTGTGTGTGTGTGTGTGTAATTGTGAGAATGCATGCAAGCTGAGCACAATTGGCTTGAATAGAAATGTACGAAAGAGCATGTGTGAATCTGTATATGAACTTATGTGAGTTTATGGATATTTGCTTATGTAAAAGTTTTTTCTTTGTGTTATTCTCTTCTGGTTCAATAGAAGTTTATTGCTCCAAACTTCCCCATAGCCCAAAAAGCAAGAGGCATCTGGAGAAAAGGGAAAAGGCTCTAGCAATTAATCCTTAATCTCCTGATGTTTTAGGATGAGGTGCTAAGTACCAAAGACTGCAGTTTCTGATCTCAGAGGAATATAGAAGGCAGGTCAGCTACAGTAGCATAGGAACTTAGACTTAAATAAGTAAACTTTCTATTATTATACAGCAACCCTAAATATCTTGTAAGACAAAGTCTTACCCTCCGCCAAAACTCTTCCCCCTCCGCTTCCCCCTTCAAGAAGAACACATGAGAAAGAAGACCCTGTCAGAGCTGGCCACCAGCACTTGGCATGTCAGCACTTGAAGTCCTAGCCACAGCAATTAGACAACAAAAGGAGATCAAGGGGATACAAATTGGAAAGGAAGAAGTTAAAATATCACTGTTTGCAGATGATATGATAGTATATATTCGGGACCCCAAAATTCCACCAAAGAACTCCTAAACCTGATAAACAGCTCCAGTGCAGTAGCTGGTTATAAAATTAACTCAAACAAATCAATGGCCTTTCTCTACACAAAGGATACGAGGGCTGAGAAAGAAATTAGGGAAACAACACCCTTCACAATAGTCACAAATACTATAAAATACCTTGGTGTGACTCTAACTAAGGAAGTGAAAGACCTGTATGACAAGAACTTCAAGTCTCTGAAGAAAGAAATTGAAGAAGATCTCAGAAGATGGAAAGATCTCGCATGCTCATGGATTGGCAAGATTAATATAGTCAAAATGGCTATCCTGCCGAAAGTAATCTACAGATTCAATGCAATCTCCATCAAATTTCCAACTCAATTCTTCACTGAGATAAAAAGGGCAATTTGCAAATTCATCTGGAATAATAAAAAACCTAGGATAGCAAAAACTATCCTCAACAATAAAAGAACCTCTGGGGGAATCACCATGCCTGACCTCAAGCTGTACTACAGAGCAATTGTGATAAAAAAACAAAACAAAACAAAACAAAACTGCATGGTACTGGTATAGCAACAGACATGTAGACCAATGGAATAGAACTGAAGACCTAGAAATGAACCCACACACCTTTGGTCACCTTATCTTTGACAAGAAAGCTAAAACCATTTAGTGGAAAAAAGACAGTATTTTCGACAAATGGTGCTGGCACAACTGGCGGTCAACATGTAGAAGAATGCGAATTGATCCATTACTATATCCTTGAACAAAGCTCAAGTCTAAGTGGATCAAAGACCTCCACATTAAACCAGAGACACTGAAATTTTTAGCAGTCTTAAAGCCAAAATTTGATTGAAGTTGTAAGTGGTAGTACTTAACTTTACATTGGATGCTTCTGTAAAATAACTAGCTAGTTGTTTTGTTGCTATTAAAAATGACCACTCTCATTGTTCAGATTTTATCTGGTTTGGTCTTGCACATGTCTTGTGCATGCTATTATAATCACTGTTAGTTCACATAAGCAACTATTCTGTTTTTTTTTTTTCTGGAAAGCACTGTTTCTTTATAATTATCTACCACCTCTACCTTCTACAATTTTTTCTACCTACAATTTTACAATGATGTTTGAAACTTTGGTAGAAGAGGTGTGATACAGATGTTCCAGTTAAAGTTGATCGTTTCATAGTCTCCTATCTCTATATGTTGAAAAATTATGGGTCTCTGTGTTAAATGCCCTCTGTTGCAAAGAAAAGAAGCTTCTCTGATGAGTCTAGTAAGATATACTGCTCTATGTATAGAAGGATAGGTCATTTTAGTGGTTCAATACTCTCTCTTTAGCACAATAATAATAGTAGGTTCCCTCATACATCCTATGAGCTATGTAGATATATATGCTTGGTCCCAATAACTGTTCCAGGTATATGTTGAATTTTGTGGAGTGAGAATTAAATCCAATCCAAAAGTTCTTGTTTATTTCCATGACTTTCACACCACTATTGCGCAATTGGGCACATCTCACCAGTTGGGCCATTATCATAGCTCACAAAGTATAACATAAGATTAGGCTGATAGTTCCTTTTCTTCTGTTTCATCATTCTGTCAATAATAAAGCTCAGCAATAAAGAAGCTTCCATATCAATACTAGTATGATATCTCCACATATTATGGTCCAAGCATGCAGTGTCTTTTATTTAAATTTATTTATTTATTTATTTATTTATTTATTTATTTATTTATTTATACTTATTTATTTCTATGTTATATCCTGATCACATCTTCCTCTTCCTCCACTCTTCCCAATACCTTCCCTACACCTCACTTCCCTGCCATAATCCAGTCCTACCTTTCTTCTCAGAAATGGCTCAGAATAAGAGAAGACTCCCATAGATATCAACCCACCTTGGTATATCATGTACCTAGGACTAGGTACATCTTCCATTGTGGCTAGGCAAGGTAGCCCAGTTAAGAGAAAGGGATCCAAAGTCAGGTAACAGAGTCAGATACAGTCACTGCTTCTGCTGTTAGGAGTCTCAGCATGTGGTATCTTTAGTAATTGATTCTTACCATTATCAAGTTCAGTGGGGTAACTAAGCAATGGCACTAACAAGCAATATTTGAGTGTCTATGGGACTTTATTGGCCAAGAACTTCAATAGAGATAATCCATTCCTAACATTTGGCTCTTTAATTTGTTCAACTCTGATGTATAATAGAAAGTGTTTAGTACCTGGCACAGGTTTTGGGACCAACGGTCTCTGGCTAGACAGATCATAGGACTTATGAGAGAATTCTTAGCTGTTCCATTATGGGATAACTCCATTTAAGGGTTTTTTCTTGATATATGTATTTTAGAAAATTTCTGCAGTAGTAGTTTTTTATAATTTTTTTCATGTCTTCAGTGTTAGTTATCTCTCTTCACTTTTCTCCTCCACCCTCCCTTTTTTTACCACATTTAACCACTGCTGTTTAATTATTCCCTCTCCCTTTTATATATCTCTCTCCCTTGAATGTTGCCTTCCTCACATGGCCCCTCACTAATTTTCTGACCTGTGTGGGCATCTTGAAAAAAATACACACATCTAAAGACCCCAGAGTTAACATCTGTGAATGAATGAACACACAAGACCTTTTTTTTCTTGATCTAGATTATCTTAGACAGATTGGTGTGTACAAATAATAGAGCTTTATGTTCTCTTCATTACCCACTTAGTTTTTTTTTTAAATAACCCTTCCATTTCACTTTTATTTCTTATTCTCCCTTCTTTATTTTGTCTTTGGTTGAGTTACCTTTTGAGCAAAAAATACAACCTGCTTTTACAGGCTGCTTCCTCTTGGGGATGGAGAGATTTCTGAGAGGAAAAAAGCTGAGTTGCCCTTCCAAGAAATCCTGAGTTCAATTCACACTAACCACATGACTGCTCATAAACAACCATAATGAAATCTGGTTCATTCTTGTGGTCTGCAGGCATACATGTAGCTAGAACACTGTAAACAAGGCTATCTTCTCAGTTCTGCTATCTTTCTTCTCTTCATCATTTATAAAGATATTTAATCTTATAAACATCAGCAATGTGATCATGAGTACATGTGACTTACATATAAACCTAAGCATTTTTAGTGTGCCCTGCCTTCTCTATCAAAACAACATATATTACTATATTCCCCAAGCTTTTCAAATCATTGTTCAACATTTTGGGACTCATCTGTTGATATACAAAATTACATTTAGAACAAAGCAGTCATGCACAGACTCCACTCCCCTACCTGCATTCGAATCACACACCCATCAGTTCATGAACATCTTCCATGGGCTTCCATCATTAAAACTGCCTGTAAATGGCTAACCTCTTTTAATACCCCAGGTCTCAGTTTTGCTGATCAAAATATGCTACTTGCAAAGACTAAATGTGATTTACATGTTCTTGACACAAAAGCCTGAACACATAAATTCAGCTCATGTGTCTCATGTCTAGAAGGAATGACAGTGATAACCAAAAACATACTTTGACTCCTTTTCCTGGTAATCTTGTCCAATAAACTCTGCAAATATAAAGCATATTGTGTTACTTTTACACATGGTTGTTATATTCTGACCCATTTTATTAATTCCAACTTCAGTGTTTTCACCTCCTCTGTGTCTACTATATAGTCCCCAACTCTGACTACATAAAGGCCAAGAAGCCAAGGTATTCTTTTGTTTGATCTTCTTCCACATTATTCCATCTAAATAAATGACACCATTTATATTGTTGAAGAAACTAAATCTTAAGTGTCAACACCATTTCCCTCTTTGCCCACTGCCTTAACAAGTCAGCCCTCCCAGCTTCACCTGCACTAAAGATTCTGATACGTGAACTTCTCTTGATGTCCATATACCCACACTCATGTGTACATCAGCCCAAGATATCATAATTCCTTTACAGAAGCTTAGCAGCTCCTTCCTATAAGATGTTTTTCTTCCTCTCTTAGCCCTGCTATGACATTTTCTTTCAGATACAGTGAGCTCACAGAGCATCATTCAGGGCCCTGTATGTCACTGTACATCTTGTTTGCCTTCCTTTCTCTCACATCCAAAACTTTATCGAAATTTATTGAATCTAAATCCATTATATTGTTCTTCTTAGTGCCCAACATACAATCCATAATCCTGCTTTAGGACCTATTCTTTAGCCTATTTCATCCCCTTGACTGTTCTGCGCCTCTTCCTACGTCTCACTTTATAATCCTTTAAATGACGTGATAAAAAAAGTTACCAACTTCAGTAGCAGGCCCCCAAACCCAAAGAAATCACCAAACCTCTTTTGTATTTGACTTATGATGTTAATATTATACAACACACTCATTCTATACTTTAATATTTCTTTCCTATCTGATTTCACCCTTCAAAACTGAACCAGGTAAAGCAAAATGTATAGAAATGTGATCCACACCATGTGCATGTTGTAGTGATCCATGAATCTAGGGATAGTATAGTAATATTATAGCAGTACAAAACTGCATGTATGTGAGGGAACACACACACACACACACAGACCTACATATATTACATACATATGAGAGACAGACACACGCAGACACACACACATGAGAAAGAGAAAGACACACACACACACACACACACACACACACATATACACACCAGAAAAAAGCAATATACCTGTATGCTAGTTGCAAAATAACCTATAAAAATAATCAAACTACCTTCAAATTATTTAAAAAAATAAATGACATTCTGAAACCTTTAAGACTATTGGTGATTAGGAAAAATTTTAAATCGCAACTGTAGCTGAAATAACAACAATTAAATTGTAATGAAGGAAGTGCAGCAAGTGTAGTGCACATGGGAACATTTCAGACATGCATGGTGGCATCTGAAATTATTGAGGAAGAAATGAGTAATGGCACCTTTAGTTGAAACAGCTAAATACTTTGAAAAAAACAAAGGTTAGCTAGTATCTGAGGAGCATAAATTTTAGATATCATTAATATCAAGTTACTAAAATAAGAGTTCTGTGTTATCTCTTTACTCTAACTTCTTTAGTCTTAGTATGGTTTTTATTATGTCCTATACATTTATGTATTTTATGTATTTAGTTTAATTCAGTTCTAGGAGTAACATTTTTTTTTCCTTCTGAATTCTTCAGTGGTATAATAGTGATGTAAAAGTTCAGCCACGTGGTGTGGATGCTCCATGAGGAGACAAGATGATTTAAAATGGGCAACCAAGAATATGGCAAATCTTTGCAGATAGTTTAAATTTTCTGTTTATAATATGACTATTGGTTTGTCAACACTTCTGTGTTAGCTGGCCTGGTGTCTATCTGCCTCCTGTGTCCCTGGGTTGTTTCAGGTATCCTGGAAGGCCTATAGCCCTGGTTGTAGTAGACTTCCTTGTAGGTCTTCAGACTGTAAAGTCTTCTTCAGATGGGCATACATGCTGGTGATCTGATGCCCTGGTCACAGCTAATCTCCTGGGAGGTCATCAGACTTGTGTCTTTAAAGGAGCAGAGAAGCTGATTATCTGCCCCAGTAGAAGGTACAGGCCCAGGTAAGGGGTTGTAGTTCAAGCAGAAGAGGGGGCGGATGGGTCTCAAGTTAGCTGGGTTCCTTGGGGTTCATGGCTGCTGTGGTGTTCTGGAAGGGTCCCTTACTTGTTGCCCTCATGCAGCAGATCTCCTGGGAGGCCTTCAGACTGTGGGGTCTGCAGAGGAGCATACAAGCCAATGATCTGCCCCAATGGAAGGTGCAGGCCTAGGTAAGGGGTTGTAGTTCGAGCAGGAAAGAGGGGCAATGGGGCCCAAGTTACCTTGGGTTCACAGATGATGCAGTTGTTTGGAAAGACCCCTTACCTCTTACCCTCAGGTAGTAGATCTCCTGGGAGGCCTTCAGACTGTGAGAGCAAAGGAGCAGACAAGCTGATTTTCTGTTCCAGCAGAAGGCCAGGACAGAAATAGGTTACATGTTTTAAACCTAATGATAAGGTAACATTGATGATTAGTTTCTTCCTCCAATGCAAAGTACATTTTAGTGCCATGAACACTAGTCAGTAAGGGTCAAGCTTCAAGTTGGGCACCAGTTTGATTTCTCCATGTTCAATGTTTTCTAAATTTTTGTCTTATTGTTTTTGTTGTTTAATTTTTGTTTTGTTGTTGTTTTGTTTTGTTTTGATTGTTTTGTGGAAGTGGTTTGGAGATAGTAAGAACATGAATCATGATGTTTAGTGGGTAGTGAGGTAGAAAGGATTTGGAAGAACATGGAGGAGGGGAAAGCATGAGGTCAAAATCTGGAAAAAATAATATATTTTTTAATGATAAATTCAAAATGGATTTCTAATATTTCATTTAGAATTAAACAAAAGTTTGTGAAAACCAGGTAGTAAATTCCTATAATCTCAATACTTTATGCCTATGGGAGGTGAATCTTAAATGTCAGAGATGAATAAACCTAATGTCTTAAATCTCATTAAGTGATATTAAACCTCAGGAAAAGCAAGCCAAGATACACCCCAGAGGATTATGCAATTTGCTATATCTGAAACCAACATTTCCAAAGGAGACTTTTAAAGTTAGGAAATGAGTCCTTTTGAAGCTATGCACAGAGAAAAGCTAAGAGAAGGTCATGGGATGAGGAGACAAAGTAGCTTACTCCTGGATAAGGTCTTGGCTTACACTGACCACAGAGATAGTCAGGTGAGTCAGCACAGGGCTTGAACATCTCTTCTAATTTTAGTTTATTCCATTCATCTTTTGTCTCTTCCTAGAGTAGTGGTAAGTAGTGGTAAAGAAAACTGAGTATTCAGACCTAAGAGCCACCTGGAAAGTGACAAAAAGCTAGTGGGTTCCCCTTGATGCCACAAGTAACAGGGAACATTTTCTACTGCTTTCTTTCATAACTGATGATAGGAAAACCATCATCTTACTTCATAGGAAACTACTAGAAACACATAAGCTGCTTGGCTGCAGCTACCTCCATCTCAGAGCACACTTGCAGATGAGAGGAAGGAGTACAACTGCCCTGACACCTGACATTGCACAGATCCCTGAAACACTGCAGCAACTTAACCAAACCAACCAATTAACTGCTGTCAAGGTAACCTACATCTGATCTCCCCAACTATAGTGAAGCATCTTCAGGCTTTAAGCAGCCAAGGGAAGCTGAAGTTGTCAGTCAACTAGATTTCTTAGAACCTGAGGTAAGGATATATCTCTCTTATAATAAAATGCATAGCCAGACCCTGGAAACAATGAGCCAGGGAGAAATGGTTCAATGAAAATCTTAAGATCAGAAGATACAGAAGCATATTTCTTGATCTCCTTTTCCTTCTTGTCTATTTTTATATATTTTTAATATTAACAAGGATACAAGGCTTTGTAACTCTGAGAAGTGGAGATGGTGAATCTAATAAATCATGGATATTTATGAAATTGTTGAAAGAACAAAATTTATTTTTAAAGTATTATTTAATACTAAATCATGGAATATAGAATCAACTGGGATTGACAGAGATTCTGTGTTATAATCTATACCTGGGTACTTCCTCTCTTGTAGAAATCTCAATATAGATCTTTAGACCTTGTAGATATTGCTAACATTAGATAATGATAAAACTTCCCAAAAGCCATCCAATGTAAAGAGATATTTGTTTAATATTTTCATATCATTAAACTGTTCAATTATGAATTGTCAACATAGTGGCCAATGGAAATGAATGAAATGTCAACATATACATGTCATACTCAATGACTTGTAGAAGCTGAGTTATAAACACATAATTAAAAACATAGATCCTGAAAAAATGAAATGTGATAAAACCCAATATCAGTATTTCACTGAAATCAGTTTAGAGTTTCATATTCAGTGTTTTCTTTTCAGAAAATGAACTAAAACATTTAGGGCCATTTTCTAAACATTATACTATAATAAAACATATTAGGATATTTCTTTGACCTTAAGAAAGACAATAAATTTCTGGAAAGATAGATGTTCCAGATTTAGTATCCTAGGTTGTAACTCGTGAAATGATCTCTTAATTTTTATACTACCTATTCTGCACATAGATATATCTTTATGATGATTCAACAAAGAAAAAGACAGAACAATAACAGAAAGATGGTAAGATGGAGAGAGAGGTATAAATCAAGAATTAAAGCTATTTGGAAAGATCTCATGTTGTTAGAGTCATGCTGGGTAGCATAAGTGGCTACCTACATGACTATTGGCAAACTGAGTTCATATTAGCAAAACTTCACTAACCATATGTTTTGTAGGCAACTAAGGAGACCACAAAGAATGGAAGTCTTCAACTCCACGTTGGGAAGTGGATTCATCTTGGTGGGAATTCTGAATGACAGTGGCTTTCCAGAACTGCTCTGTGCCATTATCACAGCCTTGTACTTTTTAGCTGTGACCAGCAATGGACTGCTGCTGCTGGTCATCACCATGGATACCCGGCTCCATGTGCCCATGTACCTTCTGCTCTGGCAGCTCTCTCTCATGGACCTCCTCCAACCATCAGTTATCACTCCCAAGGCCATACTAGATTTTCTTCTCAAAGATAACACTATCTCATTTGGGGGGTGTGCCCTTCAGATGTTCCTGGCATTGACACTTGGTAGTGCAGAAGACCTCCTTCTGTCCTTTATGGCCTATGACAGGTATGTAGCCATTTGTCATCCTCTGAACTATACAATCCTAATGAGTCAGAAAGTCTGCTGTCTCATGATAGCCACTTCATGGAGTCTTGCATCTCTCAGTGCTCTAGGATATAGCATGTATACCATGCAATATCCTTTCTGCAAGTCCAGGCAGATCAGACATCTCTTCTGTGAGATTCCACCCTTGCTGAAGCTGGCCTGTGGAGACACCTCCACATATGAACTCATGGTTTATTTGATGGGTGTGACCTTGCTCTTTCCTGCTCTTGCGGCCATCCTGACCTCCTACTCACTAATTCTGCTTACTGTGCTCCATATGCCCTCAAATGAGGGCAGGAAAAAAGCCCTTGTCACCTGCTCTTCCCATTTGACTGTGGTTGGGATGTGGTATGGGGGTGCTATTTTCATGTATATCCTGCCTAGTTCCTTCCACAGCCCCAAACAAGACAATATCAGCTCAGTTTTCTACATGATTGTCACTCCAGCGCTGAATCCCCTCATCTACAGCCTGAGGAATAATGAGGTCATTGAGGCTTTGAGAAGAGTCCTGGGAAAAAAGTTTTCAGTACATTCTACATTCTAGATATTTCTAATAGTTTATTCCTCCTAAAAATAAAAAAAAAGATATCAACTATGAATGAAATATTACTGATAAAATCAGGAAAGTAAAAGTGTTGTTTGTTTGATAGATTATGAATGAGATACAACAAAGCTTTCAAATACTCTTTGGATATTATGAGGCATTTTATAAAATAAAGTCCACCATACTTCAAATTATTTTCCAGTCTTTAAAAGTTATATATATATTTTTCAAATGTATCTGCTTTAGTTAGAATTTCAAATTGGCCTCACCTTACCACCTGGACATGGCCCCTGAGATTTCAATTCCTTATTGGACCAAGAACCAGAAAACATAGTTTCACACAGGTAGCAAGTGTATTAATTGAAAAAGATTCTTCAGATTTGCTTAAATGTTAAACTAACCAATCTTGGCCAAAAATGTAATATTGAAGTGACTATTTTACATAAGAAGTTTGCCTCATGTTCATTCTTTCTCTCTTCCCAAGTATCCACATTTATACCACATTCATGGAGATTTCTTTGACTTAATGAATGACCTTAAACTCTCCTCTCCTCTCTTCTCTCATCTCATCGCTCTTCTCTCTTCAATCCCCCTCCACTCTCTTATACAATTTCCCTTCATCTTTTCTCTTTTCTTTCCTTTTCTTTTTGAAGTGATGTGAATTGAGCACTTACCATTCTAGCCTGTGAATAATGCAAGCAGACAGTATTTGTCCAACACTCATAACATAGTAAAATATCTCAACAACCACAAAGAATCCATATATTTACTGTTAGCCTAGTTGTAGACATTTTATAATCTGTACCTCTCAAAATATCCTATAGTAATCCTCATGCCCACATTTTATAGCTTTTGTATTGAACTGAGACATGAGACAGGATGGTAATCAGGAGTACACTCATCAATGAATGCTCTCATGGATATGGGAAAAGGAACATTTTATTGGTAGGAGTATAAACTATCACAGCTGCTTTAGAAAACAGACAGAAGATTCTCAAAAATAAAAACCCTACAAATAGATCAATAAAGAATTTGAAGAGAAAATAAGTTTAAATTTGAAAAATAGGATAAAGGTGAATATATTGTTCTTCTTAACTTAAATATGCAGTACTATATGGTTGGTGTTGCTGTTTGTAGAAACTGATTCTTTCCTGTTTGTTTTAACAAAAAGAAAATATTATAACCCCTCTAATATAGCACTAAACAAAGTTCTTATTAAGTTAAACTCATAGAAGGTGAGAATAGAACAGTGCTTAAAATAGTCTGGGGAGAATTGTAGGTGAGGGAGAGGAAAGCTTGATATTAGCATAGAGATTATGCATGATTACTGAATGGCAAGCTGACCATAGATTGCTGTACTATTTAATACATTCATTCCATAAGCCAGAAGAAAGAATTTAGGAAGTATTCATCACAATCAATAAACATTTGAGTAGATAAATACATTAATATGATTTGAATAATATAGAAGGAATACAGGTACAGAAACATACTAAGATATAAATGTGGGTTTGCTTTCTATGTAACAGTTAAAATAAATAAAAATACGTTTTCAGGGAAAATAGATAGAAGTTAGTATCCTAGAAGTAAGTAGTATGAGTAAAATCTTGCACTCATTTAGATGGATTTACCTCCATTTTTGCTGCTGTCACTCACTTTACTAAGCTGATATGTAGAGGTTTGATTACCTGCTGACACACAGTGAGATTCTTGTGTTATATGGTGGTCAAAGAGAGTGCTGCTGAAGAGCGTAGGGAAGAGTTTGGAGTGAAGTCAATGGGAAAGAGATTTGATCAAAATGCATTATATTAATGCATGAAATTGTCATTAAAAAGTATAAAAATAGTAAAAATTAAAAACCAGGAAAACCTATATATCACAAGGTGGTTGTGTTTTCTTCTAATGGTATTTTACTGTTAGGAAGTAACTTATCAATAGCTTTCTGGAAGAAAAAAATTATGTATTTTAGAATATTGTTTATCTTAATGAAGCTGGTACAATGTCCCTTGAAAACCCATATTCTGGGTTGAAAAGCAAAAACAGGAACAAAGGAAAACAGTGTCTGTGGTGTTTACTTCTACATAAGTAACTTTATTCTTAACTGCTGGTTGTAGAATGTTCCAGGGAAGACTATTAAATTTGTTTTTTTTTCTATTAATTTTTGATTAGATTTTTCTTTATTTACATTTCATATGTTATCCCTTTCCAGTTCTCTCCTCTAGAAAACCCTAGCCCATCTCCCCTACCTCTATAAGCATGTTCATCCATCTACTCACTTCTGCCTTCCTGTCTTGGCATTCCCCTATACTGGGGCATCAAACCCCCTCAGGCCCAAGGGCCGCTCCTCCCACTGATGTCCAACAAGGACATCTGCTAAATATGTGGCCAGAGCCATGGGTCCTTCCATGTGTACTCTTTGGTTGGTGGTCCAGTCCCTGGGAGCTCCAGGGGGTCTGGCCAGTTGACATTGTTGATCATCCCATGGGGCTGCAAACCCTCTCAGCTCCTTCAGTCCCTTTTCCAACTCTTCCATTGGGGACTTCCCACTCACTCCAATGGTTGGCTGCAAGCATTCACCTCTGTATTTGTCAGACTCTGACAGAGCCTTTCAGGATAAAGTCATATCAGCCTCATGTCACCAAGCAATTCCCAGCATCCACATCGGCATCCCAGTTTGACAATGGGACAGATCCCTGGGTTGGGCAGTCTCTGGATAGCCTTTCCTTCAGTCTCACCTCCACACTTTCTTTCCATATTTCTCCTATGAGAATTTTGTTGCTCCTGCTAGGAAGCACTAAAGCATCCATACTTTGGTCTTTCTTTTTATTGAACTTCATATGGACTGTGAATTGTATCTTGGGTATTCTGAAATCTTAGACTAATATCCACTTATCAGTCAGCAAGTGCATACTATGTGTGTTCTTTTGTAATTGGGTTACCTCACTAAGGATGATATTTTCAAGTTCCATCCATTTGCCTAAGAATTTCATGAAGTCGTTGTTTTTAATAGCTGAGTATTACTCCATTGGGCAAATGTAGCACATTTTCTGTATTTATTCCTCTGTTGAGGGACATCTGGGTTCTTTCCAGCTTCTGGCTGTTATAAATATGGCTGCTATGAACATAGTGGAACATGTGTCCTTATTACAGGTTGGAGCATTATCTGGGTATATGCCCAGGAGTGGTATAGCTGGGTCCTTAGATTGTATTATGTCTAAGTTTCTGAAGAATTGCCAGACTGATTTCCACAGTGGTTGTACCAACTTTCAATCTCACCAACAACGGAGGAGTTGTCCCCTTTCTCCACATCCTCACCAGCAACTGCTGTCACCTGAGTTTTGGATCTTAATCATTCTGACTGGTGTGAGGTGGAATCTCAGTGTTGTTTTGATTTGCAGTTCGCTGATGACTAAGGATGTTGAGCATTTCTTTAGGTGCTTCTAAGTCATTCCGTATTCCTTAGTTGAAAATTCTTTGTTTAGCTCTGTACCCTATTTTTAATAGGGTTATTTGATTTCTGGAGTCTAACTTCTTGAGTTATTTGTATACATTGAATATTAGCCCTCTATGGGATATAAGATTGGTAAAGATCCTAATCTGTTGGTTGCATTTTTGTCCTATTGACAGTGTCCTTTGGCATACAGAAGATTTGAATTTTATGAGGTCACATTTGTTGATTCTTTTTTGGTTGTTGTTTTTGGGTGTTTTGTTTTGTTTTGTTTTGTTTTTTGAGACAGGGTTTCTCTGTTTATTCCTGCCTATCCTGGAACTCACTCATAGACCAGGCTGGCCTGGAACTCAGAAATCTGCTGCTTCTGCCTCCCAAGTGCTGGGATTAAAGGCATGTACTGCCACTGCATGGGTCATTTGTCAATTCTTGATTTTAGACCATAAGCCATTGGTGTTATGTGAAAGAAATTTTCCCCTGTGAAAATGTATTTGAAGCTTTTCCTCAATTTCCCTTCTATTAGACTCAGTGTATCTGGTTTTATGTGAGGTTCTTGATCTACTTGGACTTGAGCTTTGTACAGAGATATAAAAATGGATCAATTTGCATGCTTCTACTTGTTGACCACCAGTTGAACCAGCACAATTTATTGAAAATGCTGTCATTTTTCCACTGGATGAATTTAGCTCCTTTGTCAAAAATCAAGTGAAACATAGGTATATAGGTTCATTTCTGGGTCTTTGATTCTATTCCATTGATCTACCTGCCTGTCACTGTACAAATACCATGTAGCTTTTATCACTATTGCTCTGTAGTACAGCTTGAGGTCATGGATGGTGATACCCCAGAAGTTCTTTTATTGTTGAGAATAGTTTTGGCTATCCTCGGTTTTTTGTTATTCCAAATGAATTTGAGAATTGTTCTTTTTAAATCTATGAAGAACTGAGTTGGAATTTTAATGGGGATTGCATTGAATGTGTAGATCCCTTTTCGTAATATGGCCATTTTTACCATATAAATCCTGCCAATCCATGAGCATGGAAGATCTTTCCATCATCTGAAGTCATCTTCCATTTCTTCTTAAGAGACTTGAAGTTCTTGTCTTACAAATTTTTTAGTTAGAGTAACACCAAGATATTTTGTGTTGTTTGTGATTATTGTGAAGGGTGTCATTTCCCTAATTTCTTTCTCAGTCCATTTATCCTTTGAGTAGAGGAAGATTATGGATTTGTTTGAGTTAATTTTATATCCAGTCACTTTGCTGAAGTTGTTTATCAGGTATAGGCATTCTCTGGTGAAATTTTTGGGGTCACATAAGTATACTATTATATCAGGTACAAATAGTGATAGGTTGATTTATTCTTTTCCAATTTGTATCCCTTTGATCTCCTTTTGTTGTCTAATTACTCTGGCTAGGACTGCGAGTACTATATTGATTAGATAGGGAGAGAGTGAGACCCCTTCTCTAGTAGCTGATTTTAGAGGGATTGCTTCAAGTTTCTTTCCTTTTAGTTTGATGTTTGCTATTTCTTTGCTGTATATTGATTTACTATTTTTAGGTATGGACCTTGAATTCTGATCTTTCCAAGACTTTTTTCCCAATTTTTTATTAGATATTTTCTTAATTTACATTTCAAATGCTATTCCGAAAGTCCCCTCCCCCCTCCCTGCTCCCCTGTCCACCCACTCCCACTTCTTGGCCCTGGCGTTCCCCTGTATTGGGGCATATAAAGATTGCAGTACCAAGGGGCCTCTCTTCCCAATGATGACCGACTAGGCCATCTTCTGCTACATATGGAGCTAGAGACACGAGTTCTGGGGGTTCTGGTTAGTTCATATTGTTGATCCTTTTCTAGGCTTCCAGACCCCTTTAGCTCCTGGGGTTCTATCTCTAGCTTCTCCATTGTGGGCCCTGTGTTCCCTCTTATAGATGATTATGAGCATCCACTTCTGTACGAGACAGCTTAGGTATGTTGAATTTGACAAATGCTTCCTCAGCCTCTAATAACATGATCATATGGGTTTTTTCCCCTTTGAGTTTGTTTATATAGTGGATTACATTAACAGAATTCCATATATTGAACCATCCCAGCATTTCTGGAATGAAGCCTACTTGATCATGATGATTTGATCTGTTCTTGGTTTCAGTTTGTGAGAATTTTGAGTATTTTTGCATTGATATTTAAAGAGGAAGTTGGTCTGAAGTTCTCTTTCTTTGTTGGATCTCTGTGTGGTTTAAGTATAAGCATAATTGTGGCTTAATAGAACAAATTGGTTAGTGTTTCTTTTGTTTCTATTTTGTGGAATAATTTGAAGAGTATTGGTGTTAGGTCTTCTTTGAAGGTATGATAGAATTCTGCACTAAGCCCAACTGGTCCTGGGCTTGTTTTTTCTCGGTTACCTTTTAGTGACTGCTTTTATTTCATTAGTGTATATGGGAAGGTTTAGATGGTTTGTCTGATCCTGATTTATCTTTGATGCTCAGTATCTGTCTAGAAAATTGTCCATTTCATCCAGATTTTCCAGTTTTGTTGGGTATAGGCTTTTAGAGCAGGATCTGATGATTATTTGAATTTCCTCTGTTTCTGTTGTTATGTCTCACTTTTCATTTCAGATTTGGTTAATTTGGATACTGTCTCCATGCCCTCTGGTTAGTGTGGTTAAGGGTTTATCTATCTTGTTTATTTTCTCAAAGAACCAGCTCCAGGTTTTGTAGCTTCTTTGTATAGCTCTTTTTGTTTTTCCTTGGTTGATTTCAGCCCTGAGTTTGATTATTTCCTGCCATCTAGTTCTCTTGGGTGTATTTGCTTCTTTTTGTTCTAGAGCTATCATGTGTGGTAATAAGCTGCTTGTATATACTCTCTGCAGTTTCTTTTTGGAGGTATTCAGAGGTATGAGTTTTCCTCTCAGCACTGCTTTTTTCATCATGTCCAATAAATTTTGGTATGCTGTGGTCTCATTTTCATTAAATTCTAAAAAGTCTTTAATTCCTTTCTTTATTTCTTCCTTGACCAAGTTATCATTGAGTATAGCATTCCGTGTATATGGGGGCTTTCTATTGTTTTTTGTTGTTATTGAAAGCCAGCCTTAGTCTGTGGTGATCTGATAGTATGCATGAGATAATTTCAATCTTCTTATATCTGTTGAGACCTATTTTGTAACTGACTATACGGTCAATTTCTGAGAGGGTATCATGGGGTACTGAGAAGAAGGTAATTCTTTTTTTTTTCTATTGTCAAGATTGAGAATTCTTATATTGACTTCTAATCTTTTTTTTTTTTCAACTTTTATTAGATATTTTCTTCATTTACATTTCAAGTGTTATCCAGAAAGTTCCCTATATCCTCCCCCCTCCCGGCCCTGCTCCCCTACCCACCCTCTCCCACCCCTTGGCCCCGGCGTTCCCCTGTATTGGGGCATATAAAGTCTNCATAACCAAGGGGCCTCTCTTCCCATTGATGGCCAACTAGGCCATCCTCTTCTATATATGCAGCTAGAGACACGAGCCCAGGGGAAGAAGGTAATTCTTTTGTTTTAGGATGAAATGTTCTATACATATCAGCTGGATCCATTTGATCCAGAGCTTCAGTTAGTTCCATTGTGTCTCTGATTATTTTCAGTTTCCATGATCTGTCCATTGAAGAGAGTATGGTGTTGAAGTTTCCCTCTTTTTTTGTGTGAGGTGCCATGTGTGCTTTGAGCTTTAGTAAATTTTCTTTTATGAATGTGGGTGCCCTTGCATTTGGAGCGTAGATGTTTAGAATTGAGAGATCTTCTTAGTAGATTTTTTCCCTTTGATGGGTATGAAGTGTCCTTCCTTATCTTTTTTGATAACTTTTGGTTGAAAGTCAATTTTATTTGATATTAAAATGGCTACTCCAGCTTGTGTCTTGGGACCATTTGCTAGAAAAAAATTGTTTTATAGCCTTTCACTCTGGGATAGTGTCTGTCTTGACACTGAGCTGTATTTCCTGTATGCAGCAAATTCTGGGTTCTGTTTATGTATCCATACTATTAGTCTATGTCTTTTTGTTGGGGAATTGAGTCCATGGAAGTTAAGAGATATTAAGGAATAGTGATTGTTCCTTCCTGTTATTTTGTTCTTAGAGATAGAATTATGTTTGTGTTATTATCTTTTGGGTTTTTGAGAGATTACTTTCTTGCTTTTCTAGGGTGTAGTTTCCCTCCTTGTGTTGACGTTTTTCTTCTATGATCCTTTGTATGGCTTGATTTGTGAAAGGTATTGTGTAAATTTGGTTTTGACATGGAATATCTTGGTTAATTGAGAGTTTTGCTGGGTATAGTAACCTGGGCTGGCATTTGTATTCTCTGAGGGTTTGTATGGAATCTGCCCAGGATCTTCTAGCATTTGTAGTGTCTGTTGAGAAATCTGATAGGTCTGCATTTACATATTCCTTGACCCTTTTCCCTTACTGCTTTTAATATTCTTTCTTTGTTTTGTTCATTTGGTGTTTTGACTAGTATGTGATGGGAGGAATTTCTTTTCTGGCACAATCTATTTGGAGTTCTTTGCACTTCTTGTATGTTTATAGGCATCACTTTCTTTAGGTTAGGGAAGTTTTCTTCTATAATTTTGTTGAAGATATTTGCTGGCTCTTTAAGTTGGGAATCTTCACTCTCTTCTACACCTATTATCCTTAGGTTGGTCTTCTCATTGTGTCCTGGATTTCCTGGATGTTTTGGGTTTGGAGCTTTTTGGATTTTCTTTTACTGTTGTGTCAGTGTTTTCTATGGTATCATCTGCCCCTGATCTTCTCTCTTCTATCATTTGTATTGTGTTGGTGATGCTTGCATCTATGACTCCTGATCTCTTTCCTAGGTTTTCTAACTCCATGGTCATTTCTCTTTGTGATTTCCTTAACATTTATATTTCTAGTTTTAGATCCAGGGTGGTTTTATTCAATTCCTTCACCTGATTGGTTGTGTTTTCCTGTAATTCTTCAAGGGATTTTTGTATTTCCTCTTTCAGGGGTTCTATTTCTGTTTACCTGTGTCCTCCTGTATTTCTTTAAGGAAGTTATTTATGTACTTCTTAAAGTCCTCTATCATCATCCATGAGATGTGTTTTTAAATCAGAATCTTCTTTTCTGGTGTGTTGGGGTATTCAGGGCTTGCTGTGGTAGGAGTACTGAGTTCTGTTGATGTCAAGTAGCCTTGGTTTCTTTTGCTTATGTTCATGTGCTTGCCTATCACCATATGGGTATCTCTAGTGCTACCTGCTCTTGCTGCTTCTTACTGGAGCCTGTTCCTCCTGTGATCCTAGTTGTGTCAGAACTCCTCAGAGTCCAGCTGTCTCTGTGATCTTGTTATTCTGGGATCCTGGGATCCTGAGATTCTGGGTGTATCAGAGCTCCTGCCTTTGTTCGACCGAGACCAAACTGGTTCGGGGACTCTAAGACAACACAGTCTGGGGACCTTAAGTTCGAAAGAGACCCAAAATGTCCACACTTACCTTTCAGTCTCGGGATCCAGAAGAGACCCGGGACCACGTTCGACCTTCCTTGGGTACGGAGACCAATCCACCCGCAAACACAAAGGGACCGAGGATACCACCACCCAATTACACCAGATGTTAGAAAAGATGTGACCTCAACTGTGATCTTGAGTATGTCAGAGCTCCAATGATCCTAACCACCTAAAAACCAAACAACCCAATCAAAGATTGGGGTATAGAGGTAAACTGAGAATTCACAACTGAGGAATCTTGAATAGCTGAGAAGCACCTAAAGAAATGTTCAAAATCCCTAGTGTTCAGAGAAATCCATATCAAAATGACCCTGAGATTCCACCTTATACCAATCAGAATGGCTACGATCAAAACTTCAAGTGACAACACATGTTGGAGAGGATGTGGAGAAAGAGGAAGACTCTTCCATTGTTGTTGAGATTGCAAAGTGGTACAACCACTCTGGAAATCAATCTGGAGGTTCATCAGAAAATTAGAAATAGATCTACTGGAAGATCCAGCAACACCAATCTTGTGAATATACCTAAAAGTTGTCCCACCATACCTCAGGGGCACATGTTCTACTATATTCATTGTGCTCATATTTGTGATAGCCAGAAGCTGGAAACAACCTAGATGTCCCATGACAGAAGAATGGATACAGAAAATGTGGTTCATTTACAGAATGGAATACTATACAGCTATGAAGAAGGAGGACATCCTGAGTTTTGCAGGCAAATGGATGGAACTAGAGATATAATCCTGAGTAAGGTAACTCAGACCAAAAATAACATGCATGGTATGAACTCATTAATAAGTGAATATTTGCCTAAAAATACAGAATACCCAATATAGAGTCCACAGAACTCACAAAAGTCAACAAGCTGAAGGGCCCAAATGAGGATGCCCCAGTCCCATTTGGGAGGGAGAAGAAAACAATCACAAGGGTAAAGGGAAGGGGGGAACTTGGAGGAAAAGTGGACAGGGGGGTTCTGGGGAAGAGGGCAACCTGATCTGGTATTGGGTGAGGAAAAAGGACCGAAGCCCTGAGGACCAGCAGAAAGAATGGAAACAGGCATCCTTGAAAATTATGAGGTTGGGGGGACTCTCCAGGATATACCAGAGACCTGGGAGGTAATAAACTCTCAGGATTCAGAGAGGCTTCAGAAGAAATGCCCAACAGTAGGGAGAGTGATCTTATAAAGCCCATCTCCAGCAGAAAGACAGGGCATCAAGTGAGGGAGGGTGTTGCCATCCCACAGTCAAAATTCTGACTCATAATTGTTCCTGTCTGAAAGAACTCCAAGTATGGAAATAGAGAGAAGCCTGAGGAAAAGAAGGCCCAAAAACAGGCCCAAAGTGGGATCCAGCTCAAGGGGAGGTCCCAAGGCTTGACACTATTATTAAGGCTATACAATTTGAATCTATCATGACCAAACTCCAGAAGAACCAACAAGCAGCTGATAAAAATCAAAGGCAGATATTTGCACCCAACCAATGGACAGAAGCTACTGATCCCTGTGGTTAAATTAGAGAAAGGCTGGAAGAAGATGAGGAGGAGGATAACTCTGTAGAGGATCAGCACTCTCAATTATCCTGGACCCCCGAGATTTCTCAAACAAAGGACCACTAGCCAGGCAGCATACACCAGTTGATATGAGGCCTCCAACACACATATAGCAGAGGATCACTGGGCCTGGGTTTAATCTGAGAAGATGCATCTAACCCTCAAGAGACTGGAGGCCCCAGGGAGTAGAGTAGTCTGGTTGGGTAGGGGGCTGGTGGGGTGGAGAAATCCTCATGGAGACAAGGGGATGAGGAGGAGATATGGGATGTGGAATAGTCAGTGGGTGTATGGGGGTCAGGGGAAATGAAATCTGGACTGTAAATAAATGAATAAATAAAGAAAGAAAAGAAAAGAAAAAAAAAGAAAAGAAAAGAACACATCAAAGCAATCATCCACTGTGATCAAGTAGGCTTAATCCCAGGGATGCAGGGATGGTCCAATATATGGAATCTGTTAATGTAATCCACTACATAAATAAATGCAAAGAAAAATATACATGATCATCTCATTAGATGCTGAGAAAGCATTTGACAAAATTCAACAGCCTTCATGGTAAAAAGTCTTGGAAGATCAGGAACTCTAAGCTCATACCTAAACATATTAAAAGCAATATACAGCAAACCAGTAGCCAACATCAAACTAAATGAAGCGAACCTTGAAGCAATCTCACTAAAATCAAGGACTAGATAAGGCTGCCAACTCTCTCCCTATTCAATATAGTACTCTCTATAGCCAGAGCAATTAGACAACAAAAGGTGGTCAAAGGAATACAAATTGGAAAGGAAGAAGTAAAAATATCACTATTCACAGATGATAGGACAGTATACTTAAATAGCCCCAAAAATTCCACCAGAGAACTCCTAAACTTGATAAACAACTTCAGCAAAGTGGCTGGATATAAAATTAACTCAAACAAATCATTTGCATTCCTCCACTCAAAAGATGAATAGGCTGAGAAAGAAATTAGGGAAATGACACCTTTCATAATGGTCACAAATAATATAAAGTACATGTGACTCTAACCATGCAAGTGAAATACCTGTATGACAAGAACTTCAAGTATCTGAAAAGAGAGAAATGGAAGATCTCAGAAGATGGAAAGATTTCCCATGCTCATGAATTGTCATGATTAATGTAGCAAAAATGTCCATCTTGCCAAAAACAATTTACAGATTCAATGCAATCTGCATCAAAATTTTAACTCAGTTCTTCATGGAGTTAGAAAGAAAAATTCATTTGTGATAACAAAAAACCCAGTATAGTGAAAACTATTCTCAACAATAAAAGAACTTCTGGGGAAATCACCATCCTTGCCTCAAGCTGTACTGCAGAGCATTAGTGATAAAAACTGCATGGAATTGGTACAGAGATAGGCATGTAGATCAATGGAATAGAATGGGAGACACAGATATGAACCCACACACCTATGGTCACTTAATCTTTGACAAAGGAGCTAAAATCATCCAGTGGAAAAGTGACAGCATTTTCAATAAATTGTGCTGGTTCAACTAGTGGTCAACAAGTAGAAGAATTCAAATTGATCCAATTTTATTTCCCTGTCCAAAGTTCAAGTCCAAGTGGATCAAGGACCTCCACATAAAACTAGATATACTGAAACTAATAGAAGAGAAAGTGGGGAAGAGCCTCAAACAGACAGGCACAGGGGAAATTTGCCTGAACAGAACACCAATGTCTTATGCTCTTATAAGATCAACAATTGATAAATGGACCTCATAAATTTGCAATTCTTCTGTAAGGCAAAGGTCAGTGTCAATAAGACACAAAGGCCACCAATAGATTGGGAAAAGATCTTTACCAATACTATATCAGATGGAGAGCTAATATCTAAAATATACATAGAACTCAAGAAGTTAGACTCCACAGAATCAAATAACCCTATTAAAAATGGAATACTGTGGCTGGAAAGATGGCTCAGGGGTTAAGAGCACTGACTGCTCTTCTGAAGGTCCTGAGTTCAAATCTCAGCAACTACATGGTGGCTCACAACTATCTGAAATGAGAACTAACACACTCTTCTGGTGCATCTGAAGACAGCTACAGTGTACTTAGATATAATAATAAGTAAATCTTTAAGCTGGAGCAAGTGGGGCTTACCAGAGCAAGAAGGGTTGACCATAGTGAGCAACCTTCATTACCAGCAACCACATGATAACTCACAACCATCACTATAGCTACAGTGTACTCATATACAAAAAAGAAATACATAAATCTTTTAAAAATGGGGTACAGAGCTAAACAAATAATTCTCAACTGAGGAATATCAAATAGCCAAGAAGCACCTAAAGAAATGTTCAATATTCTTGGTCATCAGGGAAATGCAAATCAAAACAACCTTGAGATTCCACCTCATGCCAGTCAGAATGACTAAGATCCAAAACTCGGGTGACAGCAGATGCTGGTGAAGATGTGGAGAAAGAGGAACACTCCTCTTTTGTTGGTTGAATTGCAAGCCGGTACAACCACTCAGGAAATCAGTCTGGCAGTTCTTCAGAAACTTGGTCATAGTACCACCTGAGGACCCAACTATATCTCTACTGGGCATATACCCAAAATATGTTCCAGCATATAACAAGGACACATGATCCACAATGTTCATAGCAGGCTTATTTTTAATATCTAGAAGGTACAATGAACCCAGATGTCCTTCAACAGAGGAATGGATACAGAAAATGTGGTACATTTACACAATGGAGTGCTTTTCAGCTATTAAAAATAATGACTTCATGAAATTCTTAGGCAAATGGATTGAACTTGAAAATATCATCCTGAGTGAGGTAACCCAATTAGAAAAGAAAACACACAGTATGCATTCATTGATAAGTGGATATTAATTCCAAAGCTCAGAATACCCAAGATACAATTCACAGACCACATGAAGCTCAAGAAGAAAGAAGACCAAAGTATAGATGATTCAGTTATTCTTAGAAGAGGGAACAAAATACTAAAGGAAGGAAATACAGGGACAAAATGTGGATCAGGGACTATTCAGAGATTGCCCCACCTGGTGATCCATCCCATATACAAACACCAAATCCAGACACTATTGTGGATTCTGGGAAGTACTTGCTGACAAGAACCTGATATAGCTGTTTCCTGAGAGGCTCTGCCAGTGCCTGACAAATAGCGATGTGGATGCTCACAGCCAACCATTAGAGCATGAGGTTCCCAGTGGAGGAGTTAGAGTAAGGACTGAAGTAACTGATGGGGTTTCCATCCCATAGGAATAAAAACAATATCAACCAAGTAGAGCCCCAGAGCTCCCAAGGACTAAACCACTAAAGAGTACATGGAAGGACCCATGACTCCAGCAGCATATGTGGCAGAGGATGGCCTTGTTGGACATCAATGGGAGGAGAGGCCCTTGGTTCTGTGAAGGCTTGATGCCCCACTATAGGGGAATGTCAGAGCAGGAGGTGGGAGTGGGTGAGTGGGTGGGGGAGCACCACCATAGAAGCAGGAGAGGAGAGAAGATAGGGGTTTTCTGGATATGGAACCAGGAAGGGGGATAACATTTGAAATGTAAATAAAGAAAATATCTAATAAAAAAAGAACAAAACTCAGATAACAGCACATTTTGGGGAGAATTTTAAGCAAGAAAAATGCTTAGCCATTGTTGGTGGGACTGCAAACCTGTACAACCACTCTGGAAATCAATTTGGCATTTTCTAGAAAACTGGGAATAATTCTACCTCAAAAACCTCCTGTGCATTACTCAAAAGATGCTCCACCATCAAACAAGGACAGTTGCTCAACTAGGTTCATAGTAACTTTATTTGTGATTGCCAGAAATTGGATACAATACAGATGTCCCTAAACTGAAGAATTGATAAAGAAAATTGGTACATTTACACTGAAGTGAAAGTTTCTGGTTGTATCATGTGATACAAATTCATGTGGTTTTTGTGAAGACAAACTCATGTGGTGTTTTTGCTAAAACCAATGCAGGTAGCATTTCTCCACTTCCTTTGGATGGTGGGCTATAAGTGGGGTCATAGCATTTGAGATATCTTATTAAATGTAGGTTTAAAAATCTAAAGTCTATACCACACAATGGAATACTAGTCAGCTATTAAAAATAGACATCATGAAATTTTCAGGCAAATGAATAGAACTTAAGAATATCAGCCTGAGTGAGTTATCCCAGTCCCAAAATGATATGCATGGTATGAACTCATTTGTAAGTAGTATTAGCCATAAAATACAGGATGCCCATGTTACACTCCATAGATGCAAGGAAGCTAAAACAAGAAGCAAGGCCCAAGCAAGGAAGTTTGACTCTCACTTAGAAGGAGGAATAAAACAGTCATAGGAGGCAGATAGATGGAGGGACGGGAATGAGGGGTCAGTTCAAGATCATGTATGGGAAAGGACAGGAGAGATGGCCAGATGGTCATTAGAATGAATGGAAAATTGCAACTGAGAGTGGTTGGAGAGATAGAGGGCATCTCAAGGACATGTCAGAGACCTGAAATAGGGGAGACACACAAGAATCAATGGAGGTGACTGTAGCTGTGACTCATAGAATTGAGGATATGGGATATGAAGTAGCCACATCCTGTAGCCAGGCAGGAATGCCAGTTGAGCAATAAGTACACCATCCCAACCACAAAACTTTCGACCCCCAAATTTATCCTGTCTAAAAGAAAGGCGGGGGCAGAAAATGGAATAGAGACTGAGGGAATGGCCAATGATAACCTGCCCAACTTGAGACCCATCCAATCAGCAAGCACCAATCCCTGACATTATTAATGATACTCAGTTATGCTTGCAGACAGGAATCTAACATGACTGTCCACTGAGACCAACTGATTCAGATAGAGGCATAAACTCACAGCCAAATATCAGATAGATCTTAGGAACTCTTTTGGAAGAGTTGGGGAAAGGATTTCAGGCCCTGAAGGATATAGGAACTCCACAGCAAGAACAACAGTGTCAACTAACCAGGGCCCTTGGGGTGCTCAGAGACTGAACTACCAACAGAAGAGCATAGGTGCACTGAACCTACTCCCCCCACCCACCCCAGCATATATGTAGCAGATATACAGCTTGGTCTTCATGTGGGTCTCGAATAATTAGAGTAGAGATTAACCCAAAAGCCTCTGCCTGTCTATGGGATGTGTTCTTTTAACTGGAGAGCCTTGACGGGACTCAGTGAGAGAGGATATGCCTAGCCCTGAAGACAATGGATATGCTAGCATGAAAGATTACCTATGAGGGTCCTCTACTCTCTCAGAGGAGAATGGGAGAGGGATAGGGTGAAGGATTGTAGAAAGGGATGACCAAAATGAGGGGCAATGATCAAGATGTAAACTGAATAATTTATTATTTTAAAAAGGAATGCTAATGAAACCCATCTCTGGTGTTATCATTTTTGCATGTTTTATGTATTTAAAATAAAAATATTTTTGAATTTTTAGATTAATTCTGCCCACTCAGTTACTAAATATGATTCTGAGCTCACCACGATTTCTTATATATGGTACCATCTAGGAATTATTTTTCTTCTTTGGAAATTATTTTCTTAGGTATCGTTGGAGGTCAGTTCTTCATGTTTCAGTTTAGTTCATTCATTGATGGCAGTGCATCTGTGCACAGGTAGACTGGGTATAGAGTTTTATTTCCTAAGCACTTTGACACAGTTCCCTTTCTTTTCTTATTAATGTCATTGATAGGCTATTGCTGTTTAAATATATTTACATCATAGATAGCTAAGTAAACAGAAGCGAGGAACTATTTTACTAAATGTTAAACTTCTATACCTCTAACTTTGTGTTGATTTCTTTTCATGTCCTATTTAATGTTTGAAAAGTTGATCTTTCTTTCTTTAACTATCACTGTAGCACCAAGACATAAGCACACAGAAAAGTTGTCCAAAGATCTATATGATAAGAACTTCAAGTCTCTGAGGAAAGAAACCAAATAAGATCTCAAAAGATGGAAAAATCTCCCATGCTCATGGATTGGCAGGATTAATATAGTAAAAATAGCCATCTTGCCAAAAGCAATCTACAGATTCAATGAAAATCCCCATCAAAATTCCAACTCAATTCTTCACAGGTTTAGAAAGAGCAATTTCCAAATTCATCTGGAATAACTAAAAAACCAGGATAGTGAAACTATTCTCAACAATAAAAGAACTTCAGGGAAATCACCATCCCTGACCTCAAGCTGTACTACAGAACAATTGCAATAAAAACTACATGGTATTGGTACGGTGACAGGCAGGTAGATCAATGGAATAGAATTGAAGACCCAGAAATGAACCCCCACACCTATGGTTACTTGATCTTTGACAAAGGGGCTAAAACCATCCAGTGGTCAAAAGATAGCATTTTCAACAAATGGTGATGGCTCAACTGGCGGTTAGCATGTAGATGAAGGCAAGTCGACTCATTTTTATCTCCTTGTACAAAGCTCAAGTCCAAGTGGATCAAGAACCTTCACATAAAACCAGATACACTATAAAAGAGAAAGAGGGGAAGAGCCTCAAACATATGGACAGGGGAAAAATTTCTGAACAAAACACCAATGGCATGTGATATAAGATCAAGAATCGACAAATGGGACATCATAAAATTGCAAACCTTCTGTAAAGCAAAGGACACTTTCAAGAAAACAAAAAGGTCACGAACAGATTGGGAAAAGATCTTCACGAATCCTATATCCAATAGAGGGCTAATATACAATATATACAAAGAACTCAAGAAGTTAGACTCCAGGGAACCAGATAACCCTATTAAAATATGAGGTACAGAGGTAAACAAAGAATTCTCAACTGAGAAATACCGAATGGCTAAAAAGCACCTAAAAACAAAACAAAAAAAAAGTTCAACATCCTTAGTCATCAGGGAAATGCAAATCAAAACAATCCTGAGATTCCACCTCACACCAATCAGAATGGCTAAGATCCAAAACTCAGGTGACAACAGATGCTGGTGAGGATGTAGAGAAAGAGGAACACTCCTCCATTGCTGGTGGGATTGCAAGCTGGTATAACCACTCTGGAAATCAGTCTGGTTGTTCCTCAGAAACTTGGAAATAGTACTACCTGAGGACCTAGCAATACCACTGTTGAGCATATACATAGAAGATGCTCTGACATGTAATAAGGACACATGCTCCACTATGTTCATAGCAGTCTTATTTTTAATATCCAGAAGGTACAAAGAACCCAGATGTCCTTCAACAGAGGAACAGATACAGAAAATGTAGTACATTTATACAAAGGAGTACTACTCAGCTATTAAAAACAATGAATTTATGAAATTCTTAGGTAAATGGTGATCTGGAGTATATCATCTTGAGTGAGGTAACCCAATCACAAAAAAACCACACATCATATGCACTCACTGATAAGTGGATATTAGCCCATAAGCCCAGAAGTTCTCAATACCCAAGATACAATTCACAAACCTCATGAAACTCAAGAAGGAAGACCATAGTGTGGATACTTCGATCCATTTTAGAAGGGGGGAACAAAACACCCATGGAAGGAGTAACAGAGACAAAGTTTGGAGTAGAGACTGAAGAAATGACCATCTAGAGACTGACCCACCTGGGTATTGATCCCATTTACAATCACCAAACCTGAGACTGTTGTGGATGCCAACAAGTGCTTACTGACAGGAGCCTGATATAGCTCTCTCCTGAGAGGCTCTGGCAGTGCCTCACAAATACAGAGGTGGATGCTCAACCATTGGGCTGAGTGTAGGATCCCCAGTGAAGGAGTTAAGAGAAAGAACCCAAGGGGCTGAAGGGGTTTGCAGCCCCATAGAAGGAACAACAATATGAACTAGCTAGTACCACCAGAGCTTCCAGGGAGTAAACCACCAACCAAAGAGTAACATGGTGGGACTCATGACTCCAGCTGCATGTCAGACATCAGTGGGAGGAGAGGCCCTTTGTGCTTTGAAAGTTTTATGCCCCAGTGTAGGGGAATGCTAGGACCAGAAAGTGGGAGTGGGTGGATTGGTGAGCAGGGGGAGTGGGGAGAGGATGTGGGAGGATGCTTTTTGGACGGGAAACCAGGAAAGAGGATAACATTTGAAATATAAATAGAGAAAATATTCAATTTATAAAAGGAAAATAATAAAAAAGAGGGAAACCCTTTACCTAACTGAACATGTATCAGATATTAATGATTTTACAAAGTAGGGATAACTTGAGATTGTTAACATACTTGAAATATGTATATGTGAAAACTCTGCTAAAACTATGTGTTAATTTTATTATTTTAGCAGATTGTTTTTATATTGTTTTGTGATTAAAATAAAAAAAGAAAAGTTGTACTGGATCAACAGAGTCAAGGAAAGGTATATCTATGCACTTTACACATAACAGCTATATAGAGTTCGAAATAGTCTTATTAAAGAGGAACAGAAATAAAGAAAGCAACTCTGCACAAAAGTTAGGATACTCATTCTCTTCTTTGGGTCAGAATCTGGCCACACTAGAGAAATCTCTGCATGTCTGCTTAGTTGAATTTTTTTTAATGGGTTGCTAAATAACCGAAGTAGATTTTCTCCTAGGACCAATGGATTATCTAGTCTAAGTCTCTTTACTTTACAGTGTCAGGTAACAATTCCATCTCATAGAATGGACCTTAAATTCAATTTTTTAAAAGGCATTTGGTAACTCCCATAATGTGTGTGCTACTATGTCACAGATATGTATGTCTCCGATTTTATGGCTGTTGATATTGATGATTATTTTCCCCCTCCAATGCAAACTATTTTCCATGAACACTACTCAGTAGCCGTGATGCTTCTATTTGGGCACCAATTTAATTTCTCTGTGTTCAATGTTTTTATTTTTTATTTTGTCTTACTGTTTGTTTGTTTTGACTTTTTAATTTTGTTTTGTTGTTTTGTTTGTTTGTGGAGGTAGTTTGGAGAGAGCAAGAACATGAATCATAGAGCTTGGTGGGTTATGAAGTAAAAAGTATTTGGAAGGATTTGGGAAAGGGGGAAGAAAAAGGTCAAAACTAAAAAATATATATATATAATAAATATTTTAGCTTATTATTATTAATAATTATTTTACTGATTCACTTTACATTCCACTCACTACCTCCCTCCCAGCCACCCTCCCACAATTTTCCCCCATCCCTCCTCTCCATTTTTAATAATTGTTTGTTAAAAATACAATGGATTTCTAATATTTCTTCTAGGATTAAACAAAACTCTGGGAAAATCAGGCAATAAATTCCTATAATCTCAGCTTTTTGGAGCCTACGTGAGTTGGATCCTAAATTTCAGAGGTGAATAAACCTAAGGCCTTAAATCTCATTAAGTGACAGAAGACCTCAAGAAAAGCAAGCCAAGAATCAATCACCCAAGAGGATTCTTTAATTTGCTATGTATGAGACCAATATTTCCAAGGGAGATTTTTTTTTTCAGTTGGTAAATGAGTCCCTCTGAAGCTATGCACCAAGAAAAGCAGAGAGAAGGTCATGGGCTTGGAAGACAAAGGAGGTTATTCCTGGATAGTTTCCTAGTTTACAACTGACCCAGAGATATTCAGGTGAGTCAGCACAGGGCCTTGTACATCTCTTCTAATTTTAGTTTATTCTATAGACCTTTGTCTCCTCCTACAGTGGGAAGTAGTGGTAAAGAAATCTGAGTATTCAGACAAAAGAGCTGCCTGGGAAGGGACAAAAAGCTTTGGGGATCCCTTTATGCCATAGGGAAAGGGGAAGCAGTTTCTACTACTTGCTTTCTTATCGGATAATAGGAAAACCATCAACTTACTTCATAGGAAACTATTGAAAACATATAAGCTGCCTGGCTGCAACCACCTCCATCTCAGAGCACACTTGCAGATGAGAGGAAGGAGTACAACTGCCCTGACACCTGACATTGCACAGATCCCTGAAACACTGCAGCAACTTAACCAAACCAACCAATTAACTGCTGTCAAGGTAACCTACATCTGATCTCCCCAACTATAGTGAAGCATCTTCAGGCTTTAAGCAGCCAAGGGAAGCTGAAGTGGTTAAGAAACTAGATTTCTTAGAACCTGAGGTAAGAATGTCTCTCTTTTAATGACATGCATAAGCAGGCCTTGGACACATTGAACCAGGGGGAAAGGGGGGTTCAAAGAAAATCTTAAGATCAGAAGCTATAGAATCAGATTTCTTGGTCTCCTTTTCCTTCTTGTTTATATTTATTTTATTTTTAAATTAACAAGGATAGAAGGCTTTGAGACTCTGAGGAAGGGAGATGGTGAGCCTAATAAATCATGGTCATGTATGAAATTGTTAACAAAACAAAATTTACTAAAACAGTATAATTTAATACTAAATAATGGAAGGTAGAAGAATCAAGTGGGAATGACAGAGACTCTGTGTTATAGTCTAGACTTGAGTACTTCCTCTCTTGTAGAAATCTCAACATAGGTCTTTAGACCTTGTGGATGTTGCTGACTTTGGACAATGATGAAACCTCACAAAAATCCATCCAATGCAAAGGGATATTTGTTTTATATTTTGAAATCATTAACTGTTAAGTTAATACTGATAGAAGCCTAGTTATAAACATATGACCATTGCTCTAGGCACATAAACAAAATTAAAAAATAAATCCTGAAAAATTGAAATGTGAAAAAGCACATAGCAGTACTTTATAGAAAATCACTTTAGAATTTCATATTCAAAACATTTCTATTCAGAAAACTAACTAAAATATTTAGGGCCACTTTCTAAACATTATGCTACAATGACACATGTTAGGCTATTTCTTTTATCTAAAAAAGACATAACGTTCTGGAAAGATATTCCAGGTTTAGTATCCCAGGTAGTACTTTGTGAGGTGACTGTTTAATGTTCATACTATCTGTTCTACACATACATGGATATTTATGTGACTCAAGTAAGAGAGAGAAAGAAAGGAGAGAGGAAAAGAGAGAGAGAGAGAGAAGATATAGAGAGAAAGAGAAAGAGAAAGAGAAAGAGAAAGAGAAAGAGAAAGAGAAAGAGAGAGAAATCAAGAAGAAAAGCTATTTAGAAAGATCTCTTCTTGTTAAGAGGCATAATGGGTAACATAAGGGGTTAGACAAATTGAGCTCATATTAGCAAAACTTCTCTAACCATGTTTTCTAGGCAACTAAAGATCACACAGAATGGAAGTCTGCAACTCCACCTTAGGAAGTGGATTCATCTTGGTGGGAATTCTGGATGACAGTGGCTTTCCAGAACTGCTCTGTGCCACTATCACAGCCCTGTACTTTTTAGCTTTGACAAGCAATGGACTGCTGCTGCTGGTCATCACCATGGATGCCCGGCTCCATGTTCCCATGTATCTTCTGCTATGGCAGCTCTCTCTCATGGACCTACTCCTCACATCAGTCATCACTCCAAAGGCCATACTAGATTTTCTTCTTAGAGATAACACTATCTCATTTGGGGGGTGTGCCCTTCAGATGTTTCTGGAACTGACACTTGGTAGTGCAGAGGACCTCCTTCTGGCCTTCATGGCCTATGACAGGTATGTGGCCATTTGTCATCCTCTGAACTACACAATCCTAATGAGTCAGAAAGTCTGCTGTCTCATGATAGCGACCTCATGGATTCTTGCATCTCTCAGTGCTCTAGGATATAGCATCTACACCATGCAATATCCTTTCTGCAAGTCCAGGCAGATCAGACACCTCTTCTGTGAGATCCCTCCTTTGCTAAAGCTGGCCTGTGCAGACACCTCTACATATGAACTCATGGTTTATGTGATGGGTGTGACCTTGCTCATCCCCCCTCTTGCTGCCATCCTGGCCTCCTACTCACTAATTCTATTCACTGTGCTCCACATGCCCTCTAATGAGGGCAGGAAGAAAGCCCTTGTCACCTGCTCTTCCCATTTGACTGTGGTTGGGATGTGGTATGGGGGTGCTATTGTCATGTATGTCCTACCCAGCTCCTTCCACAGCCCAAAACAAGACAATATCAGCTCAGTTTTTTATACAATTTTCACTCCAGCGCTGAATCCCCTCATCTACAGCCTAAGGAATAAGGAGGTCACTGGGGCTTTGAGGAGAGTCCTAGGGAAAAGGTTCGCAGTACAGTCTACATTCTAGATAGTTCTAAAAGCTGCCTTCTAAACTTTATTATGTCTAAAATATAGAGATTTCTACTATTAGTAAAATACTAATGGTAAAATTAATAGAATAAAGGTGTGGATTTTTGATAGATAACTATGGGATACAACAACCTTTTAAAATACTCTTTGAATATTATGAGGTATTTTATAAAATTAAGTCTACCCTGTTTAAAATTATTTTCTATGTTTTTGAAAGTTCTACATCATTTAAAAATATAACTGCTTATGTTAAAGTTTCAAATTGGCCTCACCTTGTCACCTGGACATGACCCCTGGATTTTAAGTCATTATGGGACAAAGAACCAAAAAAAAAAAAGTTTCAAGTAGGTAGCTTACATATTCATTAGAAAAGATGTTTAAGATTTGCTTAAATGTACAACTAAATAATCTTGGCCAAAATGTCATGGTGAAGTGACTATTTTACTTAAGAAGTTTGCATCGTGTTCATTTTTTTTCTCTTCTGAATTCCTGGAGATTTCTTTAACTTTAAGAAAGACCTTTAAACTCTCCCCACCTCTCCTCTTTGTTCTTCTCTACTCCTTTCTCCTTCCCCCTCATCCTCTTACCTCTACTCTCCTCCTAATTTCTCTTATATAATTTCCCTTTCTTTCTTGTTTCTTTTCTTTTATTATTTCTTCTTTTTTCAGTGATGGTAATTGAACACTTACAATTCTACCCTCTGAATAATAAAAGCAGAGAGCAAGATGAGACAGCATTTGTCCATTTTCCCTAACATATTAAAATGTCTCAACAATCACAAAGAATCCAGATGTTTACTATTGGTCTAGACATAAACATTTTACAGTTTGTGCATGTCAAAATATCCTATGGTACTTCATCTGCACATGTATTGTTACTTTTGTATATAACCAAAACACTAGACAGGAATGTAATTAGAAGTACAAATGACAAGGAGTACGCTCATGAATATGTGGAAAGAGCATTTTATTGGTGGGAATATAAAGTATCACAGCTGCTTTAGAAATCAGTGTGAGGATTTCTAAAAATAAAAATCTACAAATATATCAATAAAGAATTTGAAAGGAAAATAAATTTAAATTTGAAAAATAGGATAAAGGGGAATATTGTTTTCTTGCTAGCTTAAGTATGCAGTACTATGGGCTTGGTATTGCTGATTGTAGAAACTTACTCTTTCCTGTTTGTTTAAACAAGAAGAAAATATTATTATAAATCCTCTAATATGGCACTAAACAAAGACTGGAAAGAGTGGTAGGTAAGGGAGAGGAAAGCTGGATACTAGCATAGAGATTATACATGATGACTGAACAGGAGGCTAGACATAGATTGCTGTAATATTTAGTGCATTCATTCCATAAGCTAGAAGAGAGAATTTAGGAAGTATTCATCATAATCAATAAACATTTGAGGAGATAAATACAATTAATATGATTTAAGTAATATACATAGAATACAGGTAGAGAAACATTAAGATATAAATGTGGGTTTGCTTTATTGTTATTATATTAATACATAATATACATGGAGGATAGAAGGGATAGGTACATCTTTGATAAAGAAATTTGATTTCAAAATAGAATGCATTATTAAGAGGAACTCTGTAACAATGCCAAGCACTAGAGAGAAAAATTTTAAATTAAATCAAGTGTACAGAATTGATAATAACATTCATTGAAGATTTTAGTTACAATCATGGGAAAGTTTTATTGGGACTATAAATGTGAATATAATTCTCATAAGAAAATAAAAATGAGTGGCAAAACCTGGCCATACATGTTCTTTAAAGAATTTTTGCCATGGGTATGATAAGAACAACAGAATGGAGGAAAAGGAGAGAAAGAATTAATAAACTTAAGAAAGAAAGTGACTGTGGGTATTCAAATATTGATTTCAAACAACAATGAAGAAAATAAAAAAGAGAGAAAGAACAGAGAGTGATGGGGCAATACTAGAAGATGGAGAAAGAAGGGAATGTTGGAACAAGACCACCAAGAAAATGGGAAAATCACTTGTTAACTATGAGACCATAAATTTTAAGAAGAAATATTTCTTGAAAATTTATTACATATAGATAATATATAATAAAACATATATATGTACATGTATGTGGGAGCATAAATTTTCTCAACCTACTTTAATAAGCATTCAACCTCTCCTCTAGCATACCACCAATGAGAGGTAGTAGAAATGAAAGGTTATTAGGATACAAGAGAAATGGACCTGAGAATCGCCAATTAGCCCAAGTCCACTGAAGTGGCAGGAACCTCATGAGTTCTTTGGTGAGTTTCTCTCTATGAAGTCACCACAAGTGAAGCTCAGCAATGCAACTTAAGGCGAACCAATACATGTATGTCATCAGTGAAGACCAGCAAGGCCGAGCACAGCAAACAAATGCTCTAGCTCCCACTGTCTGTGGGCTCATATTTATGTACTTTCTAAGCATCACATGCCCTTTCACTTGTTTTGCTTTAGCAAAACATCCTTTTACCTGTATCCTCCAGTAAAACATCATTTGACTTTCCAAAGAAACAAGAATTCTCTATTTCATGTACGTATATGTATGTCTATAATAAAGTTGTGTCTAAAATAAAGAAAGAACTGTATAGTCCAAGGAAATTGTGGATGTGTGGAATGGAAGAGAACACAGGATGAATGACAGACAGTATAAATGGTCCAGATTTTTTTAAGGCACTAGTCTTTTTTTTTTCCAATATTTTTATTAGATATTTTCTTATTTTACATTTCAAATGCTATCCCGAAAGTTTCCTCCCCCCTCCCCCCGCCCTGTTCCCCTGCTCACCCACTCCCACTTCTAGGCCCTGGCATTCCCCTGTATTGGGGTATATAAAGGGCCTCTCCTCCCAATGATGACCGACTAGGCCATCTTCTGCTACATGTGGAGCTAGAGACACGAGTTCTGGGGGTTCTGGTTAGTTCATATTGTTCCTCTTCTAAGGTTGCAGACCCCTTCAGCTCCTGGGGTTCTATCTCTAGCTTCTCCATTGTGGGCCCTGTGTTCCATCATATAGATGACTGTGAGCATCCATTTCTGTACGAGACAGCTTTATCCAGGTCCCATAAGTAGACACTTGCTATCTTATGCAATAGTGTCTGAGTTTAGTGACTGATTATGGGATGGATCCATCCTGGTGGGGTAGTCTCTGTATGGTCCATCCTTTCATCTTAGCTCTAAACTTTGTCTCTGCAACTCCTTCATGGGTATTTTGTTTCCTATTCAAAGGAGTAATGAAGTATCCACGTGCTGGTCTTCCTTCTTCTTTTTTTTTAATTATTTTTTCTTTATTAGATATTTTCATTTACATTTCAAGTGTTATCCAGAAAGTTCCCCATATCCCTTTTCCCCTACCCACCCCCTCCCACATAATGGCCCTGGCGTTCCCCTGTACTGGGGCATATAAAGCCTGCATGACCAAGGGGCCTCTCTTCCCAATGGTGGTCAACTAGGCCATCTTCTTCCATATATGCAGCTAGAGACATGAACACAGGGGGAACTAGTTAGTTCATGTTATTCTTCCACCTATAGGGTTGAAGAACCCTTCAGCTCCTTGGGTACTTTCTCTAGCTCCTTCCTTGGGAGTCCTGTGTTCCAACTAATAGCTGACTGTGAGCATCCACTTCCGTGTTTGCCAGGCACTGGTATAGCCTCCCATGAGACAGCTATATCAGGGCCCTTTCAGCATTATCTTGCTGGCATATGCAATAGTGTTTATTTTTGGTGGCTGATTATGGGAANCAGTCCCACCAGCAATGGGGGAGTGTTCCTCTTTCTCCACATCCTCGCCAGCATCTGCTGTCACCTGAAGTTTTGATCTTAGCCATTCTGACTGGTGTGAGGTGGAATCTCAGTGTTGCTTTGATTTGCATTTCCCTGATGATTAAGGATGTTGAACATTTTTTCAGATGTTTCTCAGCCATTCGGAATTCCTCAGTTGAGATTTCTTTGTTTAGCTCTGTACCCATTTTTAATGGGGTTATTCGTTTTTCTGGAGTCCAGTTTCTTTAGCTCTTTGTAGATGTTGGATATTAGTCCTCTATCAGATTTAGGATTGGTAAAAATCCTTTCCCAATCTGTTGGTGGCCTTTTGGTCTTGTTGACTTTGTCTTTTGCCTACAGAAGCTTTGCAATTTTATAAGGTCCCATTTGTCAATTCTTGATCTTACCACACAGGCCATTGCTGTTCTATTTAGGAATCTTTCCCCTGTGCCCATATCTTCGAGGGTTTTCCCCACTTTCTCCTCTATAAATTTCAGTGTCTCTGGTTTTATGTGGAGGTCTTTGATCCACTTAGACTTAAGCTTTGTACAAGGGGATAAGAATGGATCAATTCGCATTCTTTTACATGCTAACAGCCAGTTGTGCCAGCACCATTTGTTGAAAATGTTGTCCTTTTTCCACTGGATAGTTCTAGCTCCCTTGTCAAAGATCAATTGACCATAGGTGTGTGGATTCATTTCTGGGTCTTCAATTCTATTCCATTGATCTATCTGTCTGTTGCTGTACCAGTACCATGCAGTTTTTATCACAATTGCTCTGTAGTACACCTTAATGTCAGGCATGGTGATTACCCCCGAGGTTCTTTTATTGTTGAGAATAGTTTTTGCTATCCTAGGTTTTTTTATTATTCCAGATGAATTTGCAAATTTCCCTTTCTATCTCAGTGAAGAATTGAGTTGGAATTTTGATGGGGATTGCGTTGAATCTGTAGATTGCTTTCGGCAGGATAGCCATTTTGACTATATTAATCCTGCCAATCCATGAGCATGGGAGATCTTTCCATCTTCTGAGATCTTCTTCAATTTCTTTCTTCAGAGACTTGAAGTTCTTGAGGGTGACCATTTTTTTAAAGAAAAAGGGAAAGACTAAAGGAGGTGAGATCTGATCACTAAAAATTAGCACAACAAAAACAACCAGTAATGAATATTGAACACTAAAATTCAGATTACTCCATGGCAGATGGAGTACCAGAATTCAATTAGAATTTTGAACATTACATTACAAAAGAACTATTAAAGCAGAAAACAAACAAAAGGATTGAGGAAAAGTGAAAAGTATTATCTAAACCAATGAGTAACAACCCTATTTGTTTCTGATAAATTTCAATCACATCTTCTGCCTCCATCCCTAGTTTCTTTAGAGTATGATTATCAACAATTCTCTTCCCTTGAAAGAGAAACCTGAGTGAATTCATCAGAACTCCCTGCCTTTGATAGTATGATTCTTTGAATTTCTAAAAATATAGTCTCAAAAATGGAGCAGATACTGAAGGAATGGCTGAACACTGACTGTTCCAACTTGGGATCTGTCTCGTGGGCAGGCACCAAACCCTGATAACTATTACTGATGGTGTGTTGTACTTGCAGACATGACCCTAGCATGGCTCTCATATGAGAGGCTCTACCTAGCAGCTGATTGAGACAATTGTAGATATTCACAGCCTAGAACTGGATGGAGGTCAGGGACTTCTATGGAAGTGTTAGGGGAAGGATTGAAGGAACTGAATGGGGTGCCAACCACACAGGAAGACCAACATTGTCAACAAACCTGGACCCCTGGGACTTTAAGTCATCACAATGAATTTCCTCAATATAAAGAGACATTCCACACGTTCTGTGACTCTAGAAAACCCTGACTAATAGAGTTACCCTCTAGATCTGGAAGTACAGAACTTTACAATAAGATCATACTGCTGGAGAATCCCAATGTTTAAATCATAGAACATGGCAAAATCAAGCTGGTACTGACCTGGAAGCTTCCACCCCCATTACCTACTTTACATGTTGAGCCACCAACCAAAGAGCATACACAGGCTGGTCCGAGGCCCTGGCACATATGTAGCAGAGGGCTACCTTGTGAAGCTCCAGTTGGAAAGGATAAGCCTAATCTTGTAGAGACTTGATGTCATGTCCCAGGATGGGGAGATAGACTGTAGCCTTCTATAACAAGGGTTCAATCTCCCTGTAGCCCACCAACCACCAGAAGTAGTAAAAAAGAAATTTTATTAGTATATGGGGAAGTGGACCTGGTTAGAAACAGTTCTTTGGGGTGGTTCCAACCTTCATTGATGTCAGTACAGTCCACTAGAATGTACCAAACACAAACCAGCAACTGCAGTACAGTCTCCTTGGCAGACATCACACACCAATCAGCAAGGCAGTTCAATCTAGAAGAAAACGCAAGGCTTGCCAACCAGCCCAAGTTTGCAGAAGCAGCAGGAAGCCTCAGGCTCAAGATTGTTTTAACTATCTTGGGTTCTTTGTATTAAAATATAAAATTTGAGATTTTTCTTCAGTTTTTTTTTTTTTTTAATTAATGGCCTTGGACTTTGGAATGAAGTCACATACTTAATGTAGATTGGTTATGTTTGTATGTCATTTTCACAAGATATATTCCTCAACCCATTAGCATGAAAGACCTTTCAGGTTTTCTGTTATCTCAATATTGCTTTCTTTAGTGTCTTAAATTTTTTATTGTAGAGACCTGTAATTCCTTTTGTTAAGTTTATTCCTAAAAAATTAATTTTGTGGATAATATGGATGGAATTTTTTCCCTAGTTCCTTTTTCAACATTGCTATACAGGAAAAATACATATTTGTGAGCACTAATTGTCTATCCTGTTACAACTGTTAAAAGCATTCATCAGTTCTTAGTTCTTAGTTCGGAGTTGTCTTTGGACCTTCTATGTATAAGATGATAATGTCTACGTATGGGGACACTTTGACTTATGCATTACTATTTACATCACTTTTATTTACTTATCCTATTGCTGTAACTAAAATTTAAGCACTATATTGAATAAGAGTGGAGAGAATAGACATCCTTGTCTTGTTCAGGATCTTGGCGGCAATGTTCTGAATTTTCTTCCATCTAGCACGATGGCTTTCAGCTTGCCATCTATGGCACTTATTGTTTTCTGCATGCTTCTCTTCCCTAGCCTCCCCATGATGTTTATTACTTGTGATGTTGTCAAGGTCCTTTTCTGCATTTGTTCAGATGACAATGAAATTTCTGTCTGAGTCTGTTTATATGGTAGATAGAACACTTTTATTGATTTATGCGTATTGAACCCTTAATGCCCCAAAGGAAGTCAAACTTGTACTGACCTGGAAGCATTTCCTGCCGGCCAGTCACTGTTGCAGACCGCAGGATTCATAGTTGGGCATGACTGCGTATTATTTTTCTTCTCCAGAAACTTGCACAGCCCCTTCTAGCAACATGTAAAGTAGGTAATGGAGAGGAAGCTTCCAGGTCAGTACCAGCTTGATTTTGCCATGTTCTATGATTCAAGCATTGGGTTTCTCCAGCAGTATGATCTTATTGTAAAGTTCTGTACTTCAGATCTAGAGGGTACCTCTATTAGTCAGGGTTCTCTAGAGTCACAGAACGTATGGAATGTCTCTTTATATTGAGGGAATTCATTGTGATGACTTAAAGTCTGTAGTCCAAATACACCAACAATTGTCAGCTGTGAATTGGAAGTCCAAAACTCTAGTTTTGCTCAATCTAGTAGTTGCTCTAGTAGTTGCTCCATCCCATGATGCTAGTTGCTTCAGCTGGTCTTCTGTAGAAGTAGATTCTAACAGATGTGCTGGCAAGTAAATGCAAGCAGGTGAAGAACGAATCTTCCTTCTTCCAATTTCCTTATATAGGTCTCCAGCAGAAGGTGTTGCTCAGATTTAAGGTATATTCTACCATTGCTGCATCTGGAACTTGCTTTGTCCCAGGCTGACCTTGAATTCATAGCTCTCCTTGCCTTACTCTCCTGTGATTAAAGACATGTACTACCTTGCCTGGGCCTAAGCTTTTCATGGTCACTATGCCTCAATATCTCCATGCCAAGATCCAGGTCAGAAACTTGTGTCTTTCAGCCTTAATATCTGGATCACAAGTGAGCTCTCCAATTCTGGACTGTAGTTCATTCCAGATATAGTCAAGTTGACAACCAGGAATAGGGGTCACAGTAACCAAGAGCACTGGCTGTAGCCTGTAATAGGAGTGTGTTGTATGTGAATGGAAACTTATTGGTCAACAACTCCAAGATAATTATCCCATTTTGGGGACTCAGATGTTTATTAGTTAGCATCTGGTGTCTAGTAAGACCATTGCCAACTTATTATAGGGTAACTCAATTTTAATTCTTTCTATGTAAGCTTTTAAAAAGTATATACTTATGATTTTCTGAACTTCATTAGTATCTGTCATAATGATTCACTTTTAATTTCTGATTTTGTTAATTTGTTAATAATATCTCTTTTTCTTTTGGTTAGCTTGGCTAAGCTTGGCTCATCTTGTTTATCTTTTTAAACAACCAAATTTTTTTCATTGATTGTTGGGGACCGACAACAAGCCTCCCTTCCTGAGAACTTCCGACCTTTCACAAGGGCAACTGGAAGCACCCCAAGGAATGTTGGGTATTTGTGCACTGCTAATCTCACCAATTTGGAGGCTAAGGGAAGTAGATCCTGTGTTCATAGGAGAAACAACGCTGGAACTGTAGAGTCCATTAAGTGACAGAAGAGCTCAGGGAAAGCAAGTCAGGAACATACCCAAGAGGACTCATTAATTTACTATTCTCCATCTCAGCATTTCCAGGGGAGGCCATTTCAACTGGGAAAAAAGTCCCCCTGAAGCCATGCATAGGACAAAGAAGAGAGGAGGTTCTCGAATGTAAAGACAAAGTCCCTTGGCAAATCCCAGACTTACTCTTGGCCCCAGAGACATGAAGCTGGTGCATAAGGGACTCTGAATATCTCTTCAAGTGCCTACTTTCTTTGTTCACCATTGCATACAGATAGCAGTAGGAAAAATCCTGAATTAAGATGTAAGAATGTCTGAAACCTGATTTTAAATCAGAAGGACTACCTTCATGCAACCTGTAGAACAGAAGCAGCTTCCACCAATTCTCATAAGGAAATCCTTCTTGATCCTTAAGAAGCTACCCTAGACTGTTGCCTAGCTTTCCTTACTTCCTTCTCCAATAAATATCTATAGATTCAAGGATAGAATGGAACAGTCCTGACGCCTGGCAGCAATGGACTCCTGATATTTTAGCAACTTAACAGACAAATCAGTTACATGCTGCTAAAGTTAATCAAACCTTACCTTCCTGGGTGCACTGGATCATCCTCAGTCTTCAATCAGCCCAAAGGAAGCTACAGGTGGTTAGATAGCTAGGCTTCTCAGGACCAGAGGTAAGAAATTTATCTCTCTTTTAATGAGAACTGACATGTTGATTCCCTAGTACTTTGGGCTCCATTGATCTTCCAATCTCTCATTTTAGATTTTTTTTTGAATGCTAAAAATGCAAGATTATGAAGGATTAAAGTCTGTGTTAGAATCTAGATATGTGTACTTTCTTCCTAATAGGACTATCAATACCTATTTCCAGAGTCTATAGACAACATAGGTCCTAATGATAAATATTAGAAAGTTATGAATGCCCTAAAAGGACTTCATGAATTGACACTTATGCCATGTTCTCATAACTTTACCTCTTAAGGTACTAATGTCCCCTAGTGAAGATAATGGAAGCTAATGAGATGTCAATATACATATTCACACACACACACACACACACACACACATGAACACACACACACATGTGGCAGCAATGAACTCCTCTGTGTGTGTGTGTGTGTGTGTGTGTGTGTGTAGATTAATATATATATAGATATATATGCCATGATGTGGCTACATAAGCTATGAAAGAATAGTTCATTTTCACATATTTTACTCTACACTTGAAGTTGACTTCACCTGACATGATATACAGCAGTGGCAACTGTCAGTCTCAGACACCTGCTCTTTGTTACCTTCTCTATGAGTTTGGGAAACGTGCATCAACAGCAGCTTTCCAGAAAAAGCTTGATTTTTTTCTCCCATCTGTGCACCCCTTCTATGTACTGGGTGTGGTTCATACTCTCAGAGGGTAAAGTAAGCATGATGGCTAAAGGCAACATTGAGCTGAGATTATTGGGCCTAAATACAACAATAACTAGCTGTTCCATTTCTCTAAAACAAAGCAGACTCTTGTTTCTGTGAAAGGATACATGTGTTGTAATTCTTTATAATTCCATGTACTCATTGAATACTAACATGGTAAAACATGGTAAAACAAACAAATATGTTTGTATTGATCTAAAAGCAATAATTCTTATTACTATAGTCTAGTTTCTGACACATAACACTCCTCTCAAGACTTGTCGAGAAGGTGGGGCTGAGCAACAGAGATAATCAGGTAAGCAAATTTGTCTTCTTTTAATAGATTCACTATAAGCATGTTGGATTATGAAATGTAGAAGACATGAGCAGTTTGATGCATGCTTGAAATGCCAGCACTCAGAAGATCTAGACAAGAGCACTATTAAATGATGTGACTCTTGGATATATAGAAATATCCCATCTAAAAACATACCAAAAAACCAAAAACCAAAAAAAAAAAAAAAAACCCAAACAAACAAACAAAAAAAATGAGTAATGTGGGAAAACTTGTGGAAGTAATTTATAGAAATCACATCTCTGAACCACCTTGGAAATACATACTTAAACACACCTTTAAAAAACTAATTAGAGTATTTAAACCATTAGCCAAATGTAATACTAAAGGACATGCATGCCAGAATATTTCTTTAAACTTAACACAAAAGATAATTTAACCTTTCTGGAAAATACATTTCTGCAAGTTTAATGATCTGATGAGTATTTTATAAAGGGATATCATGGTGTTTAGGTATTACTATATACCTCTTCTATGCATAGAGAAAACTTTTATCAAGATGCAATTAAAAACTAGAAATTTGGAAACCAAGAAGCTTAGCTACTTAGTAGGAAAAAAATATCACCTTATGATGGTTATATTGCATACCCTCAGAGGCCTCCAGTTTTACAAAACTAGGTCCATAGTAGCAAAACTAAACTGAATCAACTGTTTCTAGGCAACTAAAGAGAACACGCCTAATGGAGCCCTGGAACTCTACCTTGGGAAGTGGGTTCATCTTGGTGGGGATTTTGGATGGCAGTGGCTCTCCTGAACTGCTCTGTGCTACAATTGCTGCCCTGTACATGTTGGCACTGATCAGCAATGGAATGCTGATACTGGTCATCACAATGGATATCTACCTCCATGTTCCCATGTACCTCTTGCTTGGGCAGCTATCTCTCATGGACCTTCTTCTCACCTCAGTTATCAGTCCCAAAGCTGTCATGGACTTTCTGCTCAAAGACAACACCATCACCTTTGGTGGTTGTGCCCTTCAGATGTTCTTGGAACTGGCACTGGGTAGTGCAGAGGACCTCCTTCTGGCCTTCATGGCTTATGACAGGTATGTGGCCATTTGTCATCCATTGAACTACATGATCTTCATGAGGCCAAGCATCTGCTGGCTTATGGTGGCCATCTCCTGGATTCCAGCTTCTCTGAGTGCCCTGGGATATACCATCTACACTATGCAGTATCCCTTCTGCAAATCCCGGCAGATTAGACACCTTTTCTGTGAGATCCCCCCATTGCTGAAGCTGGCCTGTGCAGATACCTCCAGATATCAACTCATGGTTTATTTGATGGGTGTGACCTTGCTCATTCCTCCTCTTGCTGCCATCCTGGCCTCCTACTCACTAATTCTGTTCACTGTGCTCAAAATGCCCTCAAACGAGGGCAGAAAGAAAGCCCTTGTTACCTGCTCTTCCCACCTGACTGTGGTTGGGATGTACTATGGGCCTCTCACAGTCATGTACATCCTGCCTAGTTCCTACCACAGTTCCAAACAAGAAAATATCCTCTCTTTTTTGTACACAATTGTAACCCCAGCTCTGAATCCTCTAATCTACAGTTTAAGAAATAAAGAGGTCAGTGGGGCTTTGAAGAGAGTCCTAGGAAAACGGTTGTTGTCAACACACCCTAACTTCTAGGTATTATTAATAGCTGTCTTTTATACACACATCCTTTCAAAGTCAGAAACTTTTTATTTGAAACATTTCTCACAAAACCAAGGGAATAAAAATGTATATTTTGATAGTGAACTCTGGAACCAGAACTACATTTGTAAAAGCTGTTTGCATGTTATCTTCCTGAGGTATTTCATAGAATAAGATTCAATAAGGTATAAAATCACTCTTCTTTATTGTTAAAATCCATTTATATTTTCCAATTAAGTTATATTGTCATGAGAATCTAAGATATTACCACCCAATATAACCCATAGTCTTTAAATCATATTAGGTGAACAACCAGAGGAAATGGTTTCTAATAGGAAGCTAACATATAAACATGAGAAGATTCATGAGAATTACACAGTCATTTTTATTAAAAAATATCTTGTTTAATTAAATTATTTAAACATAAAAACAACTTTGATGTTTACTATGGTACTGCATTTATTTAAAACAAACAAACTTGCTAAAATATTTTATCTACAGTGACAGCTTTGCCCAGTGTTCAGCTGCCATAGGTTTGCATCATGTTTCTCTCTCTCTCTCTCTCTCTCTCTCTCTCTCTCTCTCTCTCTAAGCATCAAGGTTTCTAGATGGTCTTATGAATGCCAGGGCTTAGATTGTGTGTGTGTGGTTATACTGTTTTACTATTTGTGCTGATGGTAAGGATACCAAGCATTTATAGATCTATCTTGTAAATAATAAAAGGTTTAACAGGAAAATAAAACCATGCTTTTCCATTTTTTTATGAACACATCTCAGCCCTTATTTATGATTGCTGGTGCATTTATATGACTGTAACATCATTTGATGTTTATATATGTCAAATTGTCATACAGTACTCCATGCTTATGAATATTTTTATGTTTTGTACCAATTAGAGATACAGTTTAGAAAATAGGACAAACAATGATATAGCTCTTTTCTTGCTCACTTTAATTTGTTGTACTAAAGAGCTGTGTATTGCTGTTTGTGGAAATTGATTCTTTTAACTGAACTTTTTAATCTCCAAATAAAATATCATCATAATTGCCCTACTTATAACACTAAAACATGTTATTTTTAAGCTGATCTCATAGAAAATGACAATAGTTTTAACCAGACTGTGAAGGGAGGTGGTAATAGAGAGAGCAGGGAACTATTGATCAGTAGGTGCAGACTCAAGGTTGGAGAGTGGAAAGAAGTTCTGGAGTGCCACTACACAGCAGATTGATGGTTGAAAACTATATTAAGTGAATTTCAAAAGGCAGAAGATGGAGTTTTAGAAGTGTTTACCATAAGTGATGAATACTTGAGGTGAAAACACTGCAATATTTAAATATTATGTAATAAATATGCATCTGAAAATATAACATAGTTTATCACTAATAGATGAAACTTTTATGTTTTGAAAAGTTTTATGAATTCTTTGAAAATTTTCTATATTTCAATAATATTCATCTTCAGAACCACCCAACTCTGTGTCCTCTTTTTTTAAACCCATGGTACCCAATATGTGCTGCCCATATGCTTTTGGGTTTATAGCCAAACACTGGAGTGTGGTTAACTTACTAAGGTCTGTTTACTTGAAGAAAACTCACTCTTAATTTCTCAGAAGCTTTAAACTGATAATAGCTTCTCAGGTAGGAGTTGGAATTCATGCCCCCTTGCCTCTTCCATGCTGGTATTTTGTCTGACTTGAGCTTGCACAGGTCTTGTGCATGCTGGCACTAATGTGATAAGTCCATATTTACAACTCCCTGTTGTGTCCAGGAAAGACATCCTTGCAGTCATCCACTGCAGCAACCCCAATCTCTGAACAGCAGAGAGTGGGAATAAGGACACTCACACCAAGGTAGGTTCTCCAACAGATCTCTCATGGCAATCTCCGCTTCCTTTATTCAGGCAGTAACAGCCTCTCCCTCAGCAATCTCCTGCAGTGAACTCCTCTTTCTCCAGATCACCCTCAAGGCAGTTCAATATATATCCAGACCCTCTTACTTCATCTCACTCCACTCATTGCTCTCCAATCAGCATCATCCCGCCCCTAGCATGAGTTTCACGCGCAGGCAGGACAACAGATCATTGGCTAACACTATGGTAAAACTATATGACGTCTCAGATCATGCGGTAGGCGCTGATGATTCAGCTTGTCGTTTTCAGAAGTCTTAGTAGACAGGATGGGGTTACCAGGCTTGGCACTAAGCTGGGCGCCATCTTAGCTCAGTGGTTACCTCAGCTTCCCACAATCCACCACCTCTGACTTTTATAGTTCCACCTTTCACAATGATCCCTAAGTCTTGGGAGGAAGGGGTATAATCCAGATGTCTCACTTAAAGCTGAGTGTTCTATAGTCTTTTTCTATCTGCACCTTGGCTAGTTATGTGTCTCTGTGTTAATTACCATCTAGTACAAGAAGAGCTTCACTGACAAGGGCTCAAAGATGCAAAATTTTATAAGTATAGTAATAACTCATTAGGAATCAGTTTAATACCATGGCCCCATGTCCATTTAGCAGAATAACAGCAGTGTCAAAGACTAAATGTAACCAAGGATGTGTAAAGCTTAAACAGTGGAAACTTCCTTTTTGAACATGATATCTGAGCTTTTTAACAAAATAATATAAGCTATTAATTATAATAAGCTAAGCTACACTCCCAGTAATAAAGGACCTATTTTGTAGAAGTGTTGTAATAACCAATTAAGATAGCACACATAAACATGAGACAAGGATGCATCTGGAATAAATTATTACATTATAAATTTTCACTGATGCATGATTAAATTGCTCTGAAAGTTGTATTGTGATAAATTACATAATGTGAACATTTTGTTGCATAACTATTTAACACTAATAAACATTTAATATCATATGTGTATCTTTGCCTTTGTTTGTTAATAATTAGTGAAGTATAAATCTCTTACTAGGTGAATTCTTATAAACAGAAGTATATAAATCAAAGCTAACATCAACTAAAATACTCTTGATATTTTTAAGAGACAAGTTATTTTCCTAAACACAATAAACATCATGAATTAAATTTGTTGTTAAAGGTTTTATTCATTTGAGCTATAATACATAAATATATTATTTTAATTTGCATAATTTATATTCTTCATATTTTTATAAATTCAAGAATGAGAACACAGAGTAGTATTGTACTTGTTGTACAAAATATAAATTTGTCACTTGGCTTTTTCTTATTTCTAATAGAAATTGAGAAATATTTCTTTTATTTTTGAAATCAGAATATGATTAGCTTACCCTTTCTCTCTTTGCTCTAAACTGTCCCATGTGCTTTTTTAAAAAAAAATTCATGACCTCTTTTTACATTAACTATGGTTATATACACATACACTCACACACATATGTATATGTATATGTAGATGTAGATGTAGATGTAGATGTAGATGTAGATGTAGATGTATACATACATATACACACACATATACACCTGTATATATGTTTCTAAATCCAACCCACTCAGCAGCTCAGCAAGCATTTTTATAGTGGATTCATTTGAAATTAATGAAGAAGAAATTAATCACTCCATCATTAGAAGAAATAACTATTTTGAATATAAAATTACCCTGCCCTAACTTCCAAGTACAAATTCCCTAAAATCAACTTTAGGTATGTTTCAATGTCTGATTGAAGTAGATTTCTCATCATCCTTTCATCTGGTATCCATTCTTCTTATCCCTAAAGTTCCCTTAGCAGTCAGTGGAGCCCTACAACTGTATATCAGTAGACAGAATGTGAGCGCATAATTTGAGCTGCTTCTAAGACAGAAAATGCAGTGTAGAAACACCAGATCCCCACTGGTTGGATGATGAAGCAGATATTGAAGTCCCCAAAGGTCAGACTTCTGTCAGTATTGGTCACATTCCTGCAAACTCCATCTCTCACCTGGGATTTACATATGTAAATAAAATAGCTTAACTTTCTAACTAATAAATGGAAATTAATTATTTTGATTGATGGAGATGAGTCCAGTAATGATGACACTAAAGTCAAGACAGCCTCCCAGGTTGAATAAGACTGTTTTATTGGCACATATTCAGTTATGAACAGATATAATTGCTTCACTGCTGTCACAGCCGAGTTGATCCATAACTAGGACAATATGATTCCCAAGGCTTTAAATATTTATTATCTGTCCGTTAACAGAAAATGTTGCTCATTGCTGTACCAGAGCAAGTATGATGTACTGAGATACAGCAAACTGTTATTTGAAGATTATTCAATGAATGTTTATATTACATTAATTGAAAGTCAAAGGGGGATTTAGATGTGAGCAGATAAGTATACATGTCAAAATTATACTGTTACCCACAAACCCAGAATCTATCTTACTTAATTTTCATTTTATTGCTAATCTTACAATGTCTCTGGATTCTTTTTATATAAGGCCATATTTTCAATATCAAATTTAAAGTACTTTTCAGTAATGACATTTCTGATTTATATTTCACTAGTTTTCTCACTATTTACATAATTTTAGGGGTAATATCTACCATTTGGGCTAGGTTGATATAGCTCAATAACATGACTCTTGCCTTAAATGAACAAGGCACAAGGTTTGACCCTTACCATTGCAAACTGTCTTAGGGTTTTACTGCTATGTACAGACACCATGACCAAGGCAAGTTGCATACAGGACAACATTTAATTGGGGCTGGCTTACAGGTTCAGAGGTACAATCCAAAGTACAATCCAAAGATGTACATCAAAGTGAGAACATGGCAGCATCCAGGCAGGCTGATGTAGGTAGAGCTGAGAGTTCTACATCTTGTTCTAAAGGCAAATAGGTGAAAACTGGCTTCTAGGAAGCTTGGACAAGGGTATTAAAACCCATACCCACAGTGATACACCTATTCCAAAAAGGCCACGCCTCCTAATAGTGCCACTTCCTGGGCCAAGCATATATAAACCATCACACAAATAAAGTCATTATTTCACATTTTAACCTCTTAAATGTGTTCTCTTTTACATTTCAGAACTGTTGTATTAGGACTGAAGTCCATTGTAGCCCCCCCCCCAGCCTTGAGCAAGCTGGCTCAGATCTTGCTGCCACTGAGAATGAGACCACCTGGGGTGGAGCCTTCCCACCTAGATGGTTCTATTGTTCTGTTACTTGCCCCCTGCTCTTCTCTAAGACAGCTCTACCTCTGAGAGGCTGAACCTGTCTTCCTGAGATATTCCTGAGATAGCTGACAACCTGTGGAATTGGTGACCTAATGGTAACAGCTTTGGCAGACTAGTGCTAACAACTTAGCAACAAAGTGTCAAGAAGCCTGGCATGGTGGGAGATGGGCTTCCCCCTATATAAGCACAGACTGCTAGTAAACATTGGGCATGATCAGAAAATTTGTCTTGGTCTCTTTACTTCTCTCACCATCCCCTCCTTTACAGTTCAGGCCTCGCACTCAGGAACCCAGTTCCCACTCAGGAACTCAGTTCATGTGGCCGCAGGTGGCTACAGTCCATGTCTAAAATATAACTCCACAAACCAAAATGATATTCTGTCTTTGTCATGGAAAACAGAATCCAGAAATGCCTGTGATACATAAATACATTCCAAATAAATGTGGTGAAATATTGGGGGAGTAAAGGAACCACTTCTACTTGCCAACACATGCTCTCACATCTGTGATATTTGTTTCTTTATATGGTTCACGATTTGCTTTCTGACACATGGTGATATGTAGCTATAATTTCCTTCTCAGATTCTGTGGATTTTAAAAACACCAAATGTAAACTTGTATACTTATCCTTATTTGCTCCTTCTTTCCTTTCCTTTTACTTATTCTTTTTTATTTTGTTATCTTTAAAATATTAAAAGCTTCATTTTCAAGTTTTCAGAATTTTCATTTATTGTTTAATTTCTGTTTATTATTTAGTTTTAGAGTATTTATTCCTTTTTAATATTTGAGAGTATTATTTGATCACATTTCTTTCCTTCACTTCCTTTCCTTCAAACCCTCTCATATACCCCTCCCCCACTCTCCTTCAAATTCATCCCTTTTTCACTAATTGTTATTGCATGCATATATCTATAAATTGTATAAATTTATATTGCTAAATAGAACCCATCCAGTTTATATGTTACTCCCTGAAAGCATGCATTCATACAGGTTCAGCTTTAAAAAAAAAAGCAAAACTTTAATGCATAAATAAGCAAGAGAGCTTTAGAGTTTAAAAACAAACAAAAAGCATTCCAAGACAAAACTTTGAAACCAATACCTAACACAGCTCAGATGGGATGGTCAAGAGCCTGAGACTAGACATAGACATAGGGAAAAACTTAATACTACCATTCTATTAAAAGAATGTTGCAATAAAATAACTCCTAATGACATTCTACTACCCTCATAGATCCATGTCTTGCTCAGCCATCATCTGGGAGAGTTTCTTCTGCAGCAGATGGGATCAAATAGTCCCACAACTAGACAAAGTGTAGAGAGTAAGAGACTTTGGGACATGAAATGGGATGTCTCCATCAAATCATTCCCCCTCAGTGCTCAGGGAATTCTACAGAAGAGGAGGTGAAAAGATTATAAGAGCAAATAATGTTGGAAGAAACCAGGAAAAAGATGCCTTCAGACACAACAGAAATGACACACATAGGAGCACACAGACTGTCAACATGCACTGGGCATGCACAGGTGTAAGTCACATGGGGTCCCAGCACTGAGATGAGCAATAGGCATAAACCCCATCCCTACCCAGAAGCTACCTCCAATTGATAACCTATTGCAGATCAAAAAAAATTAGTTTTTTTCCAATAGCATCTTACAGGGAGGGTGTCTTAGTCAGAGTTTTTGTTCATGCACAACACATCATACCAAGAAGCAAGTTGGGGAGGAAAGGGTTTATTCAGCTTACCCTTCCACATTGCTGTTTATCACCAAAGGAAGTCAGGACAGGAACTCAAACAGGGCAGGAAACATGGAGGCAGTAGCTGATGCAGAAGCCATACTGCTTACTAGATTGCTTCTCCTGGCTTGTTCAGCTTTCTTTCTTATAGAACCGAACACTACTGGCCCAGGGATGGCACCACCCTCAATAAGCCCTCCTAGCCTTGATCACTAATTGAGATGCACTGCAGCTGAATCTCATGGAGGCAGTTCCTCAAGGTTGGTTCTTTCTCTGTGATAACTCAGTTGGATCAAGTTGATAGACAAAACCAGCCAGTACTCAAAGTATACAAACCACACATGATGGTAGGCTCCATGCTCAGTAGTTGATGGCCAACACAAAACAGACTCAACTGTATTTTTGGAGGTTTGTTTGTCTCATAGTTATTTATTATTATTGTTGTTATTAATTATTAATTATTCTTGTTCCTCTCTTTTCTTTCCCCTTTATTTCACTTTTCCTATTTATTTATTAATAAAATAATCTACCAAACAGAAATTAAAATTCCCCATATCTCCCAAGATGCCTAGCTTTATTTCTTATTAGTTTTGATATTTTTAATTGAAAATTAATAGTATATTGAAGAGAGGTGATATCTTTAAGAAGAGGTACAGGGGAAAAGTATTTAACATGAAATGCAGCCCAGTCTCATCACTAGAAAATTTACCTGGCTAAAATGATGGACAGTTCAGATTGTGTATCCTCCACTACTAGAAACCCTCACTAGAGTTATTACCCTCATAGATTCCAGGTAGGTTCCACTGAACTAGGCTTCCACATCAACACACACACACACACACACACACACACACACACACACACATACACACACACACGTTAACTCTAGTTATCTTTTCTCACACTCTTTCCCTCTGTTTTTTCCCCTGACTACCTGATCTGTTTGTTCCCTTCCCAACCCCTGCTCAGTCCACCTGCAAAATCTATCCTATTTCCCCTCCCCATGGAGATCCATGCATCCCCACAGTGGGTCTGTGGATTATAGCTTGAGTATCATTTACTTCACAGTTAGTATCCACTTGTGATGGCTACTCACAGTTGTCAGCTTGACTATATCTGGAATGAACTACAATCCAGAAACTGAGGGCATACCTGTGATTCAGATCTTGAGGCTGGAAGACACAAGCTTCTGACCCAGATCTTGACATAGAATGACACATGCTTTTGATCCAAATCTTGAGACAAGATGGCCATGAATAGCTTAGGCCAAAGGAAGGTACAGGCCTTAATCCCAGGAGACTGAGGCAGGTAGATCTCTGAGATCAAGGCCAGCCTGGGTCAAAAGCAACTTCCAAATCCAGTCTTGGTGATACACACCTTTAATCTGGGTCACACCTTCTGCAGGAGACCTATATAAGGACATTGGGGGAAGGAAAACTCACTCCTCTTCACCTGCTTGGACTTACTGCCAGTACATTTTATTTCTTCAGAATTCCAGCTTATACAGAAGACCAGCTGAAACAACTAGCCTCATAGGGCTGAGCAACTACTAGATCCTTAGACTTCCCATTCATAGCTTCCCATTGGTGGGTTAGTTGGACTACAGACTGTAAGTCATTACAATAAATTCTCTAAATATATTGAGACATTACATAAGTTCTGTGACTCTAGAGAACCCTAATTAATACACCCATGAACACCTGATTTTGATAAAGAGGTCAGAAATATACACTGGGGGGAAAAAAAAACAACAGCAGCATTTTCAACATTGATACTAGCCAAACTGGATGTCTGGTAGTAGAAAGATGCAAATCTATGCTCATCACCCTACACAAAACTCAAGTCCAAGCAGTTCAAAAACCTCAACATAAAACCAGTTACACACAACCTGATAGAAGAGAAAGTGGGGAAATAGCTTTGAACTCATTGGCACAAGGGGTGTAAAGGAATGGGGGAGAGGTGTATGGGTAGGATTTGGAAGAGAGGAAGTAGAGGGGCTATAATAAATAAATTAATGGAGATAAATAAATAAATAAATAAATAAATAGATAATATCCAAAATATAGAAAAAATTGAAGAAAGTAGACATTAAGAAAACAAATAACCCAATAAAAATTTGGATATAGATTAAAAAAGAGAATGTTCATTAGAGCAAATGCAAGTGATTGAGAAACACTTAAAGAAATGTTTTTCAACCTTAGCTATCAGAGAAAGGCAAATCAAAACTACTGTGAGATTTCATCTTATACCTGCATAATTGCTAACATCAACAAAACAAGTGACAGCTCATCCTGGGAATCATATGGAGTAAGAGGAACACTCATATACTGCTTGTTTGGGTCATGCAAGCACATACAGTCACTAAGAAAATCAGTGTGGTGGTTTTTCAGGAAGTTGCAAATCAATATTCCTCAAGACTCAGCTATATCACACTTAGGCATATGCCCAAAATATGCTTCATTCTATCACAATGACAATTGTTCAGTGTTACTCTATTCTTAATAGCCATAAACTGGAAACAGCCTAGATGTCCCTCAACAGAAGTATGGATAAAGAAAATGTTACATTTACACCATCAGATTACTCAGCTGTTTAAAAACTACATGAAATTGGCATAAAAAAAGATGTATCTAGGAAAACAATCATCCTGAGTAAGGTATCCCAGATCCAGGAAGTTATATATGGTATATATTGTCTTATATGCAGATATTAGCTCTTAAGTCAATAACCAAACTATAATCCATAGAACCACAGAAGTTATGGAAAGGGCCTATCAAGTGAGGAGGGAGAGGGGTGAGGGAGGAATGGGAGGAAATCAGGTGAGAGACAGCCAATTTGAAGGAAAATTTGAGGGTAACAGAAACTTAATACAATAGAAACCTAAAATATATATGAAGGTGATCTAAATGAAATTGCCAAATAATGAGGGAGACAGATTTCCACCTGACCATCTCTTGTCACTAAACAAGGCTTCCAGTACTGGGTTTGGGTTATATCTAACTGAGCTGTTGGCCAAAGTGGCCCCACAGGAATCTATAAAAACTCAGGCTGTTTGCCAGACTATAGGTTGTTTTGCCAAAACTGACAGCAAAGCCCATTACTGAAAATAACACCTACACAATTTGTTGAACATGGGAATGTTAAGCTGATGCCTACTTAGAAGCTTCAGCCCTCTCTTCTGGGGTCTTTGGTACAGGAAGAGGTACTCTGCATGCTAGCAAAAGAGAAACCTAACCAGCAAAGCATCCCAAACCTCTTTATCTACTTGTGTACTACCTGCAAGGTATGCTAAGGCAATGGTGGCACAAAGCTCATGGGTGTAACCAACCAATTACTGATCTCACATAATGCCCACTCCATGAGGTAGAACCAATACTCACCACTGCTTGGGCTACCAATAATCTGAAACTAGATAGTGCAGGCACCTAGGGAAAACCCAAGTTTGTTGTTGTTGTTTGTTTGTTTAGGAAAAATTGTAGGGTTGAAATGATTTGTAATGATATTCCAGTATACTCATATTTCAGTGTCTTCCTCAACCACAACCATCATCAGAGAAGCTCCTTTTGCAGCAGATGGTGAAAGAAAATAATACATGAGGCCTATAGTTTAAACACCGTTTGCTGAAGAGGATTTAAGGTTTGTAGACCTAGGCCTGAGACAGGCACAGGCAAGTCACAACAAAAGGTGTTGATTCATTCCGGAACTGACCGGTTGTAGAGATAGGGAAGGTATGCAAGAAGGTAATGGGCCATTTGGCCTGGCCTCCGTTGACTCAGGAAAACCCCCAGTGGGATAGCTGCTACCTGTGGCCTTTTGCTGATGTTTGAACTAGCCAATCATGTGAAACAGAGCCAATTTCCTGATCCCCTACCCCAATTTCGCCAACCCCTTACTCCATTTACTATATAAGCCTCTAGTTTTCGAGCCTCGTGGTCAACTCTTCTACCTCTTGCATGGAGTGGGTGTCAGCCCGCAGAGGTCCGTGAATAAACCTCCCTCATGTATATTACATCAAGATGGCCTCTCGTGATTCCTTAGGTGCGCGAACTCCCGAGACTCGAGTGGGGTCTTCTTCGTGGACCTTACAATGAGTCCTAAGTGGGATGCCTCCATCAAATCCCACACTTCACAGCTCAGGAAACCCTGTAAAAGAGGAGGTGGAAGAAAAGAAATATCCCCAGGGGATGAAAAACATCAAGAAAAAAAGGCCTTCTAAATCAGTTGAGCAAATGTGAACTCATAGTGACTGAGGCAGGATGCATAGTCCTCACCAAGTCTTCTGAATTTATATTATGGCTTCTAGTTTAGTGTTTTTATGGGATTCCCAAATGTGCAAAGAAGTGGGTGTTGCAGATAGCCCTGGGTCTAATTATATTTGATGTTAATTCCATTTTCAGGTGAGGGGCTGAAAAATAAGGAATGAGTCAGCACTCATGTGATTTCCTGTAAACCTGCTTTCCACCTTAATTTGTAAAATAAAGGAAAGCCAATGATTGGGCAGACAAAGGGAAGGTGGAGTGGAAAGTTAAGGGGGAGAGAAGGAGAAAATAAAAGAGGGAAAGAGAAAGAGAGAGAGAGAGAGAGAGAGAGAGAGAGAGAGAGAGAGAGAGAGAGAGAGAGAGAGGATGCAGAGGAGGAGAAGGAAGAAAAAAAGCAGAGCAGAAGCACATGGCCTGGAGAATCCGCAAGTTATAAGGGATCTCATAGATGGGGAAGATGGTAGTGTAGTGGTAGATCTGCCCAATCTAGGTCAGCATGTAATCATATTAACTGAATTGTGTTTTCATTGCTGAGGAACATTTGAGTTGGAGATTTACCGCAACAAGTAGATTTCTGACTCTAATGCATTCTGTTAGGCTCTTTTTCTTCTGTGGCTTGATTTTGTTATACTTTGATGTGTGATAGGATTTTTTAATGGGATACTTTTATTTTATTTTATTTTATTTTTTTATTCCAGCCATTGCCCCTCCTCCTGATACCCCTCACACAGTTCCTCATCCCATTCCTCCTTCTCCTTACCTCTGAGAGGGTGCTCACTGTGGCCTCAAATCTCAACAGAATTAGGCACATCTTCTTCCACTCAGGCCAGACCAGGCAGTCCTCTGCCTCATATGTGCTGGAGGAGACCAGTGCATGCTACCTACTGGTTGGTAGATCACTCTCTGGGAGTTCCCTGGGGTCCTAGTTAGTTAAGACTGCTGATCTTCCTATGGGGTCACCTTCCCCTTCAGATTCTTCAATCCTTTCAATTCAACAATAGGGTCTCATGACTTCAGTTCAATGATTGGGTGGAAGTATCAGCATCTGCCTCAGTTAGCGGCTGGAATGACCTCTAAGAGAATAGCCATGCTAGCTCCTGTCTGTAAGCACATCATAGCAACAGTAATAGTGTCAGGACTTTGTGCTCCACTGTGACATGAATCCCAAGTTGGGCTGATCATTGGACTTCCTTTCCTTCAGCCTTTTCTTGTTTTTTTGTCCCTGCACTTCTTTTAGACAGGAACAATGCTGGGTCAAGTTTTAGTTAGTAACCACATCCCTCCTCTAGAAGCCCATCTATCTACTGGAGGTGGACTCTTGGAGTTCCCTCTCCTCACTGTTGGACATTTTAGCTAATCTTTCCCCAGAAGATTCTTTTATTGTTGGGAATTTTTGACTATACTGGATTTTTGTTGTTGTTGTTTTTCCCTATGAAGTTGAGAATTGCTCTTTCCATGTCTGAAGAATTGTGTTAGAATTTTGATGGGAATTGCATAGAATCTGTATATTGCTCTTAGTAAGATGGACATTTTCTGTTCTTTTTTTTTTTCCTTGTTCCAGTCAACCCTGCTCGCTCTGGTCGGCCCTGCTGGTCGGTCCCACTCGCTCCAGTCGGTCCCACTTGCTCAGTCCCTGCTCTCTCTGGTCCAAGGATTCATTTATTATTATTCATAAGTACACTATAGCTGACTTCAGACACACCAGAGGAAGGTATCAGCTCTCATTATGGGTGGTTGTAAGCCATGATGTGGTCTCTGGGATTTGAACTCATCACCTTCAGAAGAGCAGTCGGGTGCTCTTACCCGCTGAGCCATCTCACCAGCCCAAGATGGCCATTTTCACTATGTTAATCTTACCAATCCATGAGCCTGGGAGATCTTTCCATCTTCTGCAGACTTCTTTGATTTCTTTTTCAGCGATTTGAAGTTCTTGTCATACTGATCTTTCACTTGCTTGGCTAGAGTTACCCCAAGATATTTTATATTATTTGTGACTATTGTAAAGGGTGTTGTTTCCCTAATTTTTTTCTCAGCCCATTTATCATTTATATAAAGGAAGGCTACTGATTTGTTTGAGTTTATTTTATATCCTGTTACTTTGCTGAAGTTATTTATCTGCTGTAGGAGTTCTCTGGTGGAATTTTGGGGGTCTCTTATGAATACTATCATATCATCTGCAAATAGTGATACTTTGAATTCTTCCTTTCCAATTTTATCCCCTTGATCTCCTTTTGTTGTCTAATTGCTCTAGCTAGAACTTTGAGTACTATATTGAATAGGTAGGGAGAGAGGGGGCAACATTGTCATGTCCCCAATTTTAGTGGGATTGCTTCTAGTTTCTCTCCACTTAATTTAATGTTGGCTGTTAGTTTTGGTATATATTGTTTTTATATGTTTAGGTATGTGCCATGAATTCCTGATCTCTCCAGGACTTTTGACATGAAGAGGTGTTGTATTTTGTCAAACACGTTTTCAGCATCTAATAAGATGATCATGTGATGTTTTTTTCCCCTTGAGTTTGTTTATATAGTGGATTATGTTGACAGATTTCCACATATCGAACCATTCCTGCATCCCTGGGATGAAGCCTATTTGATCATAGTGAATGATGGTTTTGATGTGTTCTTGGATTCAATTTGCAAGAATTTTAATGAGTATTTTTGCATTTATATTCATGAGTGAAATTGGCCTGAAGTTTTTTTTCTGCTGGGTCTTTGTGTGGTTTGGCTATCAGAGTAACTGTGGCTTTCTAGAATGAATTAAGTAGTATTCTGTCTGTTTCTATTTGTTGAAATAGTTTGAGGAGTCTTGATATTACCTCTTCTTTGAAGGTCTGATAGAATTCTGCACTAAAACCATCTGGCTCTGGGCTTTTTTGTTTGGGAGGGTTTTAATGACTATTTCTATTTGTTAGGATCCCCTACCAAAGGGAACATAATTACCTTCTATCTGTACCACACTTTTCTATTATTTGTCTAAGAAAGAAGACTGAGGATGGTAACTTCCCTTACTAGAATCTGTCTCTTTCCTAAATACATTCTAACTGCAGAGTCTATTTTTGGTGCCGTTCATTCATGTGAAAATAATATGAGAACTCTAAATATTGTTTCTATTCCTCAATCTTTTCTTCTTCATAGTACACCAGATGGTAATTGTATTTCTGTGGGTTTTTTCCATAATTAATTTATTTATTTTTGAATGCCAATAAGTCTTCATAATGTTTCCTACACATTCTTACCAATTAATTCCAGCGAACTTAGAGAAAGCCAGGAGGTGCCTCCCTTTATCCTTATCTGGTTTCTAGACAAAGTTTTGGTTTTTTGGTTTTTTTTTTTTTCAACTTTTATTAGATATTTTCTTCATTTACATTTCAAGTGTTATCCAGAAAGTTCCCTATACCCTCCCCCCTCCCGGCCCTGCTCCCCTACCCATCCGCTCCCACTTCTTGGCCCTGGCGTTCCCCTGTATTGGGGCAAATAAAGTCTGCATGACCAAGGGGCCTCTCTTCCCACTGATGGCCAACTAGGCCATCCTCACTCCATAATGACTTGAGTTAGTCCTTATATTCAAAAACCCAGAAAATAATTTAACAAAATCATAAAAGAAAATTTCCCTAACCCAAAGAAGGACATGCCTATAAAGTACCAGAAGCTTATAAAACACCAAATAGATTAGACCAAAACAGAAAAATCGCCTTCCCACATAATAAAAATACTAATCACAGAGAACAAAGAAAGCATATTAAAAGCTTCAAGAGAAAAAGGTCAAGTAACATATAAAGGCAGGTCTATTAGAATTACACACAACTTCTCAATGAAAATTGTATAAGCCAGAAGGGCCTGGAGATATGGGCTGCAGACTCTAAGAGACCACCGATACCAACCCAGACTACTAGACACAGTAAAATTTTCAACCACCATAGCTGAAAAAACAAGATATTCCATGATAAAGTAAATTTCAAATAATGTCTACCCACAAATCCAGCCCTACAGAAAGTACTAGAAGGAAACTTCTAACCCAAGGTGGTTAACTACACCCATGAAAACACAGGCAATAAACTTACATTAGCATAACAAAAAACCCAAAACACACATACCAAACAATAATTATGACAAAACAGGAATTAACAATTATTGGTATCTATCAATATCAATGGAGTCAATTCCCTAATAATCAAGACATAGAATAACAGAATGGATGCAAAAACTTCAATCATTCTGCTGTATACACAAAATATACATCAACAACAAAGATTGGCATTATCTCAAAGTACAAAGGTCAAGCCAGTATAGCTTTTCTAATATCTAACAAAGTAGACTACAAATCGAAATTAATCAAAAAGAAGATGGGGAAGAATAGGTCAAAGGAAAAACCCTCTAAGATGATGTTCAATTCTCAACATCAATGCCTCAAGAAAGGGCACTCACATTTGTAAAAGAAACATTGCTTAAGCTTAAATCACACATCAACCCACACAGATTGATATTGATAGACTTCACCAATGCACAGCTCATCCAGACATAAAATAAACAGAAATAATGGAGCTAACAGAGATTATTAACCAAATGATCCAGACACCAACACAGGTGCAAAACCTCCCACCTACAGTTTTTACATGCCTACAGGATGTGCTGGGACTAAAGCTTAATATAATCATCATCAGAGAGACTTTGTGTAGCTACTGATGGGAGCAGATGCAGAGTCCCACAGGCAAGTATTAGGTGGAGCATGTTGAGTCCTGTGGAGGATGGGGAGGAGTATTAGAGGTTCCAGAGGACAAGGATACCATATGAACATGGCCCACAGAATCAACTGACTGGGACTCAAGTGAGCTCACAGAGGTCATGGAGCCTGAATGGTCATGGTTCTCTGCATATAAGTCATGGGTATATGGCTCTGTGTTCTTATGTGATTCCAAATAGTGGGAGCAGGGGCTGTCTCTTAACCTTTTTGCCTGCCTTTGGTACCCTTTTCCTCCTGCCTACAGAATTGCTTCATCCAGTCTTTATATGATGGCATTAACCTGGTCTTATTATGCCATGGTTGCTGGATGACCCCAGAAGGTCTGCTCTTTTCTGAGATGAAGAGGCGGTGGAATACAGGAAAAGAGGGAAGAGAGACTCAAGGAAGTTAGGGAGTGGAGACTGCAGTCAGGATGTAATATATGAGAGAAGAATTAATTAAAAGAAAAAATGGGGTACAGATCTAACCAGAGAAATCTCAGTAAAGGAAACCCAAATAGCTAAGTAGTACTTAAGGAAATGATCAGCGTCCTTAGTCATTAGCATAATGTAAAGCAAAATTACTCTTGGGTATAGACTTGAACTTTATCTTAGCACAAGGAGACTTGCTCCGCCATGGTCATCACTGCTTTATTCTAAACAATTAAAAAAACTGGAAACAACCTAGATGTCCCTCAATAGAAGAATGAAAAAAAAAAAAGTGGAACATTTACATAATGAAGTGTTACTCAGCTGTTTAAAAAACTTACATAATGAGCCAAACAGGTAGAACTAAAAAAAAAAAAATCATAATAAGTATCCCAGGCTCAGAAAGACAAATATAAAATATACTCAGTTACAACGGGTTGTTAGCTATTAAGTTAATGATAACCAAGCTATAATCCATAGAGCCACAGAGGGCCAGCAGAAAGCTTGTAAACAGGCAACCTCAGGAAATAGTAGGTTAAAGGACCACCCCCAACCCCCAACCCCCAAGCCCCAGAATTCACCACAGACCTGGGAGGTGAGAGAATCCCAAGACTCATAGGAAGGGACCTTTGATGAAATGGTTGATAGTAGGAAGAGAACTTATAGAGCACACCTCCAGCAGGAAGACAGTGAGGGACGGGGTTGCCATTCCACAGTCTCATAATTGTTTCTGTCTGAAAGAATTATGGGGATGGAAATGGAGAGGAGCCTGAGGAAAAGAAGGTCCAGCAACAGGCCCAAAGTGGGATCCAACTCAAGGGAAAGTCCCAAGGCCTGACACTATTGCTGAGGCTATGGAGCACTCAGCTTGGCAGCCTTCTTCTCATAGAGCTGATTGTCATCCACTGCAGTGTTGTTCCACATCTCTCCTCATTTCTTTGCAACATCACCAATGAATAAGCCAGGATGCTCGCCTTTGATTTTGGGGCAGTACTCAGAGAAGAACAGGAAGAAGGCTGAAGGAGGCCTCTTGGGTGCATTGGGGTCCTTGAACTTTTTGGTCTCCCCTTTGTGGGGTGGGGGGAAGGTAGATTTTCATTTCTCTTTCATAACAAGCCTTGTCAGCCTTTGCCATATCTTCAAATTTCCCCCCTTTTTTTTTAGCAGACATGGTCTTCCACCTCTCTGAGCACTTCTTGGAGAACTCTGAGAAGTTGACAGAAGCATCCAGGTGCTTCTTCTTGTGCTCCTCCAGGCAGGTTTGCACAAAGAATGCACCTGATGCAGTGAAAAGGGGGGGTGATAAAGGCTGACAAGAGAAAGAAAAAGAAGGAAGGGGAAGATGAAGAGGAGGATGAAGAGGATAAGGAAGAGAATGAAGAAGAGGATGAGGAACATAATGATAAAGAAAATGATGGTGAATATGTTGGTTCTAACACAGTTTTTTTTTTTCTTGTCTATAAAGCATTTAACCCCGCTGTACATAACTCACTCCTTTTAAAGAAAGAAAATGAAATGTAAGGCTTTGTAAGATTTGTATTTAAACTGTACAGTGTCTTTTTTTGTATAGTTAACACACTACCGGATGTGTCTTTAGATAGCCCTGTCCTGGTGGTATTTTCAATAGCCACTAAACTTTCCTGGTACAGTCTGGGAGTTGTAAATTGGCATGGAATGGTGCACAGCACAAATTAGTTATATATAGGGACAGTAGTTTGTTTTTTGTTTTTTTCCTTTAGATTTTATTTTTGTTTTCGGGGTTTTTGTTTGTTTGTTTTTTTCCATCTTCAGTTGTCTCTCATGCAGCTTATATAAAGATAATTGTTGCTCTGTTAAGTGAATCCCACTCTGTAACTGCAACCCCAAAAACTCCACCAGAGAAGTCCTAAACCTGATAAACAGCTTCAAGCAGTAGCTGGATATAGAATTAACTCAAACAAATCGATGGCCTTTCTCTATACAAAGGATAAATGGGCCGAGAAAGAGATCAGGGAAACAACACCCTTCACAATAGTCACTAACAATATAAAATATCTTGGTGTGACTCTAACGGAGGAAGTGAAAGATTTGTATGATAAGAATTCACGTCTCTGAAGAAAGACATTGAGGAAGATCTCAGAAGATGGAAGGATCTCCCATGCTCATGGATTGGCAGAATCAATACAGTAAAAATGGCTATCATGCGTAAAGCAATCTACAGATTCAATGCAATCCCCATCAAAATTCCAACTCAATTCTTCAAGGATCTAGAAAAGACAATTTGCAAGTTCATCTGGAATAACAAAAAACCTAGAATAGCAAAAACTCTTCTCAATAATAAAAGAACCTCTGGTGGAATCGCCAGGCCTGACCTCAAACTGTACTAAAGAGCAATTGTAACAAAAACTGCATGGTACTAGTACAGCAACAAACAGGTAGATCAATGGAATAGGATCGAAGACCCAGAAATGAATCTACACACCTATGGTCACCTGATCTTTGACAAGGGAGCTAAAACTATCCAGTGGAAAAAAGACAGCATTTTCAACAAATGGTGCTGGCACAACTGGCAGTTATCATGTAGAAGACTGGGAATTGACCCATTCTTATCTCCTTGTACGAAGGTCAAGTCTAAGTGGTTGAAGGATCTCCACATAAAACCAGAGACACTGAAACTTATAGAGGAGAAAGTGGGGGAAAAGCCTCAAAGATATGGGCACTGGGGAAAAATTCCTGAATAGATCAGCAAAGGCTTGTGCTCTAAGATCAAGAATTGACAAATGGGACCTCATAAAGTTGCAAAGCTTTTGTAAGACAAAAGATACTGTCAACAAGACAAAAGGGCCACCAACAGATTGGGAAAAGATCTTTACCAATCCTAAATCAGATAGGGGGCTGATATGCAATATATATAAAGAACTCAAGAAGGTGGACACCAGAAAATCAAATATCCCCATTAAAAAGTGGGGCATAGAGTTAAACAAAGAATTTTCAACTGAGGAATACTGAATGGCTGAGAAGCACATGAAAAAATGTTCAACATCCTTAATCATCAGGGAAATGCAAATCAAAACAACCCTGAGATTCCACCTCACACCAGTAAGAATGGCTAAGATCAAAAATTCAGGTGACAGCAGATGCTGGCGTGGATGTGGAGAAAGGGAAACACTCTTCCATTGGTGGTGGGAATGCAATCTCATTCAACCACTCTGGAAATCAGTCTGACGGTTCCTCAGAAAATTGCCATAGTACTACTGGAAGATCCTGCAATACCTCTCCTGGGCATATATATCCAGAAGATGTTCCATCTGGTAATAAGGACACATATTCCACCATGTTCATAGCAGCCTTATTCGTAATAGCCAGAAGCTGGAAAGAACCCAGATGTCCCTCAACAGAGGAATGGATACAGAAAATGTGGTACATTTACACAATGGACTACTACTCAGCTATTAAAAACAATAAATTCATGAAATTCCTAGGCCAATGGATGGATCTGGAGGATATCATCCTAAGTGAGGTAACCCAATCACAAAAGAACTCACATAATATGTACTCACTGATAAGTGGATATTAGCCCAGAAACCTAGACTACCCAAGATACAACTTACTAAACACATGAAACTCAAGAAGAATGAAGATCAAAATGTGGACTCTTCGCCCCTTCCTAGAATTAAGAACAAAGTACACATTGAAGGAGTTACAGAGATCAAGTGAGGAGCTTGATCTAAAGGATGGACCAACCAGTGACTCCTGCAGCTGGGGATCCATCCCATAATCAGCCACCAAACATAGACACTATTGCATATGCCAGCAAGATAGTGCTGAAAGGGCCCTGATATAGTTGTCTCATGGGAGGCTATACCAGTGCCTGGCAAACACAGAAGTGAATGCTCTCAGTCAGCTATTAGATGGAACACAGGGTTCCCAAGGATGGTGCTAGAGAAAGTACCCAAGGAGCTGAATGGGTCTTCAACCCTATAGGTGGAAGAACAACATGAACTAACTAGTACCCCAGAGCTCATGTCTCTAGCTGCATATATAGAAGAAGATGGCCTAGTTGGCCATCATTGGGAAGAGAGGCCCCTTGGTCATGCAAGCTTTATATGCCCCAGTACAGGGGAATGCCAGAGCCAATAGGGGGGGAGTGGGTGGGGTGGGTAGGGGAGCAGGGTGGGGGATGGGGGAGGGTTTAGGGGATTTTTGGGAGAATATGTGAAATGTAAATGAAGAAAATATCTAATAAAAAATGGAAAATGTTTTGTTGACATTCTGAATGCTTCTAAGTAAATACAAATTTTTATAAAAAGGAGAGGGGGACCTAGCATGTTTGCCCTCCGAAAGACCCAACAAGCAGCTGAAAGAGTCAGATGCAGTTATTTGTACCCAACCAATGGACTGAAGCAGCTGACCCCTGTTGTTAAATTAGGGAAGGCTGAAAGAAGCTAAAGAGAAGGGCGACCCTGTAGGAGGACCAGCAGTCTTAATTAATCTGGACCCCTGAGATCTCTCAAACACTTGTCCACCAAACAGGCAGCATACATCAGCTGATATGAGGTCCCCCCCATGTCTGTGTTCATTCAGAGATTAAGCACCTGACCCTCAAGAGACTAGAGGCCCCAGAGAGTTTAGAGGTCAGGTGAGGTGGGGGGTGGAGGCATCCATGTGGAGATGGGGTGTGGTGGGGAGGAGGTGTGGGATGTGGAACAGTCAGAGGATGGATGGGGAGAGGTGGGAAACAATATGGAGTGTAAAAAATGAATTACAGCCGTGCAGTGGTGACGCATGCCTTTAGTCCCAGCACTTGGGAGGCAGAGGCAGGCGGATTTCTGAGTTCGAGGCCAGCCTGCTCTACAGAGTGAGTTCCAAGGACAGCCAGAGCTGTACAGAACAACCCTGTCTCAAAAAACCAAAAAAAAAAAAAAAAAAAAAAGAAAGAATTACAAATAAAATTAGATTAAAAAAAGAAAATGTAGAACATTCACATAATGTAGTATTGCTCAGCTGTTAAAAAAATTACATAATGAGGCAAATAGATAGAACTAGAAAAAAAATCATCGTAAGTATTCCAGGCTCAGAAAGACAAATATAAAATATACTCAATTACAAGTGGATATTAGCTATTAAGTTAATGATAACCAAGCTACATTCCATAGAGCCACAGAGGGTAAGGACTAAGGGGTACAGATAGATTTTGTTTGGAAAGGAACATAGAAGAGATACTTGCGGGTGGATGTGCTTGCAGACTGTAACAGGAGAATCAAATCTGAAAGAATAGGGGAAAGCAGACAAAGTAAGGTATATGGGGAAAGACTGTTAAAATTAATGGCCATTTGAGGAGGAGTATGGAAACCCAGTACAGTAGACTCTTCCTAAAATATATGTTTATATGAAGGGGACATGAAGGGAATTGCCAAATAATGAGAAAGACAAAGTCCCAACTGGGTATCTTTTGTCACCAAACGAAGCTTTCAGCACCAAGATTGGATTATACTGAATTGAGTTATGGCCAAAGGGGTTCCATGAGAATCCCCAAACAACTCAAGCTGTTGCCAAGACAATAATTTATTTTCCACAAACTAAAAACAAGACCTCCTTGCTGAAGACAACCCCTACAAAACTCAATGAATATGGAAAAGTCAGACTGTTGTCTACATAGAGCCTTTAACCCTACATTCTAGTGTTTTGGGCTCAGAAAGGTATTTAGGAAACTACCAAAAAAGAAATGTAAACTGCAAGCCACCCCAGAAATCCTTTGAAACCAGTGATGACCAATCAGATACAGTTTATAGCCAATTGAAAAATCTTTTTTTGTTTGTTTGTTTTTTGTTTTTGCCAGACAAGGTTTCTCTGTGTAGCCCTGGCTGTCCTGGAACTCACTCTGTAGACCAGGCTGGCCTCAAACTCAGAAATCTGCCTGCCTTTGCCTCCCAAGTGCTGGGATTAAAGGCGTGTGCCACCACTGCCCGGCTGAAAAACCTTTATTTCAGGCAGCTGGGACCATACCCAAGTATTTGGAGTTTTAGGTTTCGCTCCAAATGTCCAGAACAAGTTGTTTTTGTAGGGAAATCTATGTTCTGGCATCTCTGTCAACAACTTCATGGGAGTTGGGGGCTTCATCTAAGTAAGCAATATAACAGAAGTGCAAACCTTTAGCTCTTACAAAAGCGTTGGGTAATTTTCCATGGGATTCTCAATCAAGGAGATCAAATTCTAATTAAACTTTAAATAACCTCAGCAATAATACAAGATAGAAGAACTTTTGCATTGACTTGCCCTGTCTCATGGGGACTTAGGTTAAGACCAATATTGCTGGTCTTAAAAAAAAAAATGCAATGATGAACTGACACTGTTATATTCAAAGATCAGTGCTTTCCTCAACCGTTAACAGAGATGCTTCCACCTGCTACAGTTGGGAACAAATATGGAGACCTTCATCCAGACATGATGCAGAGAGTAAGAGACCTTGGAAAAATTGGAACAGGATGTCTTTATCAAATTCCTCTCCTCAGGGCTTAAGGAACACCATGGAAGTGTTGAAGAACCAGAGAGGATAGACAACAAGAAAACAAGGCTTTCTAAATCCATATGATCAAAGCTCATGTGACCTCACAAAGATTAAGGCAGTATGCACAGGGCCTACAGAAGTGTGCACTTGGACTTCTGAGTATATATTATAGTTGCTAGTTTAGTTATAGTAACTAGCCTAATTAGTTCTAGTGTAGGTTTACAGGATTCCTGAGTATGTGAATGTGTGAGTCTTTGATTCTTGGGCCATCACCTGGGTTCTTTTTATTCTGTTTGTCTTTTCCAAATCCAATACAATAGTTTTTGTTTTATCATGTTATATTTTATTTTGCCAAACTTTTATTATTATCCATTAGAAATCTGTTCTTTTCTAATGAAAGGAATAAACCCAGAAGGAAGGAGGGAAGGTGAAGAGGAACTATAAAGAGTGGGGGAGGGGTACATAATCAGGAAATATTGTGTGAGAAAATAATCTATTTTCAATAAAAAGAAAGTGAATAGAAATAATTTTGAAGCTAAGAAGTTTCATTGACACTGAAATCAATGCATAGAAATTTAACCTTGTGGTTCAGAACCTAAGTTTCACAATTCACAAACAAGTATCTCTTCATTCATTTTGATGCTTTTCTTTTCTATTTGCAGTGTTTTACAGTAGATTGAAGTCCAAAAGCAGCCTCATTCATATCCTTGACTTATGATAAAACTGTCAGGACTGGGTAGGAAAGAAAGGGTTTTCACTAAATGGTGCCTGAAACTCTAGTCAGCTCTGAATGCAATAAGAAGATCCTCATTTACCACTTCATACCAAAGGCAAATATTAAAGCAAAGTAGACGACAGGCTAAATTTAAAAAATTAATAAATTGTTTATTAAAAAGCCAGGACAAAACATTTGAATGACAGTGATTTATTTTAAAATCCACTATTTAATTCATTAAAATTAAGCAATGAAATAATTATTAAGTGGATCTGACTAAAATATTAAAGTTACTGTGTAAGAAAACCAGTTAAGACAACGAAATGTCAAGCAACAGATCAAAAAAAAAAAGTTTTTCATAAAAGTGTCTAGACAAAGACTTAAATAAAGAAACCTGAAAAATCAAAAGTAGAAAACAGGTATAATATTTGAAACAAATATATAATGAAAGATATGTTAATGATTACTAAAAACATGAAAATGTATTCTGCCTTCTTCTCCTTTTGGATGAATTTGCTTCTTTTTGTTCTAGATTTTTAAGATATTCTGTCAAGCTCCTAGTGTATGCTCTCTTCAATTTCTTTTTGTAGGCACTCAGAACTATGAATTTTCTTCTTAGCACTGCTTTCATTATGTCCCATAAGTTTGGGTATGTTGTGTCTTCATTTTCACTAAATTCTAAAAGGTCTTTAATTTCTTTATTTCTTCCTTGACCAAGTTATCATCGAGTAGAAGAGTATTGTTCAGTTTCCATGTGTGTGTCGGCTTTCTATTGTTTTTGTTGTTCGTGAAGATCAGCCTTAGTCTGTGGTGATTTGATAGGATGCATGGGATAATTTCAATCTTCTTGTATCTTTTGAGGCCTGTTTTGTGACCGATTATATGGTCAATTTTGCAGAAGGTACTGTGAGGAGCTGAGAAGTTATATCTTTTGTTTTAGGGTATCTGTTAAATCCATTTGGTTCATAGCTTCTGTTAGCTTCACTGTGTCTCTGTTTAGTTTGTGTTTCCATGATCTGTCCATTGCTGAAAGTGGGGTGTTGAAGTCTCCCACTATTATTGTGTGAGGTGCAAAGTGTGCTTTGAACTTCAGTAAACATTCTTTTATAAATGTGGGTGCCCTTGCATTTGGAGCATAGGTCTTCTTGGTAGTGTTTTTCTTTGATGGAAGTGTCCTAAGTATCCTTCCTTACCTCTTTTTGATAACTTAAGGTTGAAAGTCAATTTTATTCGATATTAGCTTGTTTCTTAGGACCATTTGCTTGGAAAATTTTTTTCCAGTCTTTTACTCTGAGGTAGTGATTGTTTTTGTCACTGAGGTGTATTTCTTGTATGCAGCAAAATGTTGGGTCTTGTTTAGGTATTCATTCTGTTTTCTATATCTTTTTATTGAGGAATTAAGCCATTGATATTAAGAGATAATAAGGAAAAGTAATTCTTCCTGCTATATTTGTTGTTAGAGTTGGAATTATGTTTGTGTGGTTATCTTCTTTTGGGTTTGTTAAAAGAAGATTATTTTCTTGCTTTCTCTAGGGTGTAGCTTCCCTCCTTGTGTTGTCATTTTCCATTTATCATCCTTTGAAAGGCTGGATTTGTGGAAACATATTGTGTAAATTTGTTTTTGTCATAGAATGTCTTAGTTATTTCATCTATGGTAATTGAGAGTTTTACTGGGTATAATAGCCTGGGATGGCATTTGTGTTCTCTTAGGGTCTGTATGACATCTGCCCAGGATCTTCTGGTTTTTATAGTCTCTGAGGAGAAGTCTGGTGTAATTCTGATAGGTCTGCCTTTCTATGTTACTTAGCCATGACCTTGTGGATATTTTCTAGCTTACATAAACAATCCTGAGAGAACATTCATGGTCATAACAGTAAGAATGTTTATGGGAAAAGAGGACACTGTGACCATTGGTTCCAGGAGCTGGAGATTGCCACCTGACCTTCAGAAAGCCCCTGGGCTCTTCCCCCTCCCTTGGAGCCTCCTCTTGCTTATGCTTATATTGTCACTCCCTAATAAAGTTTTCAGAGCTTGATCAGTATGATATTGACTTGCTCTCATTCTCTCTCTCTCTCTCTCTCTCTCTCTCTCTCTCTCTCTCTCTCTCTCTCTCTCTCTCTCACTCTCTCCTGCCCTAGGTCCCCACTGATTATCCCTGCAGGTCCGGGGCATTTCCCTTACTGCTTTTAATGTTCTTTCTTTGTTTTGTGCATTTGGTGTTTTGATTTTTATGGGACAGGAGGAATTTCTTTTCTTGTCCAATCTATTTGACATTCTGTAGTCCTCTTGTATGTTTATGGGCATCTCTTCATTTGGTTAGGGAAGTTTTCTTCTATAATTTTGTTGAAGATACTTAATGGTCCTTTGCGTTGGGAATCTTTACTCTCTTATATACTGAATATCATTTCATATTATGTATGTACTACATTTGGCACAAACATATCTACGGCATATTGGAGAAGATGAATTGGAAAACAAATTCTATTGTACTGAGTTAGTGCTTTTAATATTTTAATTATAATATCTAGTTATCTGTTTATGTTGTGTGTGTCTATAGGGCACACACGCAATTACATGTGTGTGGTAGTTCAGAGTACAACTTGCAGTAATAACTTTTCTCTTTCTACTGTGTGGGTCTTAATGATTTCACTCTGACACTCAGACTTGGCAGCAAGAGGCTTTACCCAGTGTGCTGCCTCTCTAGGCCTCCATAGTGCTTTTTCACAAAACCTAAAACTTGCTATGGTACAGCAGCTTCTTTATCTGTTGATCAGTTAGTTGCTGGAATTGTTTTTCTGGGATTCTTATCAATAATGTCACCACAGATGTTTGTGTACATGTGATTAGTAGACATTTATTTTCATCCGTCATCATTAAACATCTAAAATTATAGTGGTAGGATGACAAGGTAAATGGAAGTTTACCTTCAAATACAGATGTGGTGTTTTCTGAAATGACTGGACCATTTGTTATCCTCACAGGCAGTGTGTATAAAGTGACCATGTGCTATCCACTGATAGGACTCAACAGTCCTCACTGGTTCTGCTAGTTATTAGAATGGACAAGATATGATCTTACATTGTGGTTTGAATTTGCATTATTGTGGACTATGAAATAATCAAACTAAGGACTGAAATAAATCAAGTAGAAACAAAAAGAAGTATACAAGAATCAACAAAAACAGGAGCTGGTTCTTGGGTAAAATCAACAAGATAGATAAACCCTTAGCCAGACAAACCAGAAGGCATGGAGTCAGTATAGGCAGCTGCCCGGAGTCAGGGATGGAGGGATTCTCTAAGAAATCCCAGAGACCCAGGATAAGGAGTCAATGCAGGTGACTTTAGCAAAATGACCAACATTTGGGATAAGGAACCTGAAGAGACTACCTCCAGTAGCCAGATAGGACCCCTAGTGGAGGGATATGGACACCAACTCACCTACAAAACTTTTGACACAAAATTGGTCCTGTCTCAAAGAAAACTAGGGACAAAGATGGAGCAGAGACTGAAGGAACGGCCAACAGAAACCACCCCATTTTGAGACCCATCGCATGGGCTGATATAAATGCCTCACACTTTTAATGATGCTAAGTTGTGCTTAGACAGGAGGCTAGCATAGCACTCCTCTGAGAGGCTCCACCCAGCAGTTGACTGACACAGATGCAGGTACCCACAAACAAACATTGGAAGGAGGTTGGGGACCCCTGTAGAAGAGTTAGGGGAAAGATTAAAACCCCACAAGGAGATGGCAACCCCACAGAAAAATCACAATCACGAAGTCAACTAATCTGGACCCCTGGGAGCTCCCAGAGACTGAGCCATCAACCAAAGAGCATGTATAGGCTAGCCTGAGGCCTGGACACATATGTAGCAGAGGGCTGTCTTTTCTGGCCTCATGGAAGAGGATGCACCTAATCCTGCAGAGACTTGGTGCACCAGGGTCTGGAGATAAGGAAAGGGTGCTGCCCTCTCAGAGACAAATGGGAGACTGGGATAAGGGGCAACACTTGGGATGTAAATAAATAAATGAATGAATAAATCAGAGTGTAGGGTACTAAATAAAAGAAGTCTACAGATAGTTGAGAAGATCAGAGCTGAGAGGGACAGAGTGACATATTCCCAAAAGAAAACAACCAGAACTGGGGTTTGGAAGATGGATTTGGGGGAGCCTGGAGACACTTTTCCCCAAGGCAGTCAGAATGAGAAATGAGCTTCTATCTGAGTGATTAGAAATGGGAATGAACTATGGTTCATAAGCAACTTAAATGATCCCCATTTTAGAATATGAGTAGATTGGAAGAAATCTAAGAAATTCCAATATATAAGAGCTTGAAATACTCCATGAAACCTTAATAATTCACTTGGAGAAAAACAAATACATTTCTGTGAAGTTTGTGGCTGAAGACATTTGATTCAAATGTGCAAAATTTTTCTGCCTCCACACTTACTTTATGAAATGAATTTATCTATAGAACAAATAATCACCTTTGTAATGTGTAGCATGGGGTAAGGAAGGTACTTGGCTGTTTCCAGAGGAGACTGCACTTGCTTACTAGCATTTGGTCTGGCTATTTGCATAACTTTTATCTAAAGTGGCCTTTAGAGCTCAGCCCATCCCAATATAAATGGGGTAAAGCAGTTTTTTCCTTTCCTCCTGACTCCACTGTACATTAGATGCCAGCCTCTAAAAACAATAGTCTTGAGAACTTGTTAAGCTTTCACAGTGCTCTGAACATAACAGAAAAAAGGACTGTGCTATCAAGTCTTCGTACTTCAACAATTTGAGCAGTGTATAAATTTGGAGAGTAACAGCAAAAGAAAAATGAGAAGAAACAAGAAAATGTAAGGAAAAAGAGCTTGCAAAAGAAAGAGGTTAATCAACAGACATCCAGCTGACACTCCCCTTTTGCTTGTGGTTAAAAAATAGGCATTTCTGAGAAATGGGCTTTGACTGCGAAATGAAACTGTTGAGCAAATGGTGGGGACTGGCCTAAAAGATAAGAGGAAGTTATTAGCAGAAGTTTATGGGGAGAAGAAGCTAAAAATACATTAATCTTTCTACAAGGCTGACTGATTAGAACCAAACTATTTTGGAGAGTTGGAATGTTGTATGTCTCTCAAGTTGCTTTGGGCTGTCTTAGTCTTAGTCCCTAAACAGTCATTTGTGTCTACTTCTGTACTTGACCTAACAACCTTGTAACTATTAGGTAAGTATTTCAGAAAATTCAAGCAAACCCCTAACTCCTACCAACTGAAAGGTTTTAAGTGCCATCAGATAGGATCTAAGGCTCAAAGCAGAGATTGTCTCACTCATGTTCCTTTTGGATAATTTGTTTGAGAAGATCAGGAGAAGTTTAAAATGCAAACTCAGCCACCCAAGTAGACCTCATGAGACTGCATTGTGAGGAGTAGGCATAGGATAGTGCTTAAAGAAGCTAGGTAAAGGTTGTAAGTGCATATAGTCAGCTGTAAGACAGACCAAACATCAAGAAATGTGAGAGGTTCTAGGAAGAGGGCTCTATAGTGAACATGCTGTGCAATGGATCTAAAAGGGCTGAGGCTAAGGGGATGCCTGAGAGGACCTCATAAGTGAAGCAGAGCAGTAGGGAGAAGAGTTGGTCAGAACAGTTTGAGTTCACACATTATTTTAGATAAGTGTTGTTTGAGAACAGTGTTGGTGTATTCTACTTTCCTTGAGGACTGGGGTCTGTAGGAATATGAAAAAATAGTTAATACCTAAGATGGGAGTGAGATATTGAGTTATCATAGAAATAATATCAAGTCTGCTGTCAGATTGTAGATAGCTGGAAGCAGACCAAAATGAAGAAGGATGTAAGATAGGATGTGAAAAAACTCTGTGCTCTTTTTTTGTTTGTTTGTTTGTTTTGTGGGGTTTTTTTTTTTTTTTTGGTTTTTGGTTTTGTTTTTTGAGACAGGGTTTCTCTGTGTAGCCCTGGCTGTCCTGGAACTCACTTTGTAGACCAGGCTGGCCTCAAACTCAGAAATCTGCCTGTCTCTGCCTCCCAAGTACCGGCATTAAAGGCGTGCGTGCGCCACCACCGCCCGGCTCTGTGCTCTTTCATACCTGGTAGAGAATGCTAACATTCAACCAGACAGTATGTCTACCAATGAGAGAAGATAGCAGAGTCAATAAAAGGAAATTTTTCAGTCCTGTCATGGAAGATGATTTCAGGCCTGGTGGATAAGAAAGGGAGGTTAGGCATAACAGACAGTGTTAGGCATAACAGCCCCTTTGGTGATAGCTTGACAGTGATTTAGAGAGCCTATAGCAAGGAGGGAAAGGAGAGAGAGAGCAAGGTGAGATAGCTCACATGGAATTCACCATATAATGTGCAAGTAGGAGTCTGTTCTTGAGCAGAAAAGAAAACAATAGTTACTGAAAATATACCCTGAGTCTTTGAAAATGGCTTCTTTTTTTCTAGTTGAGAATCCTGTGATGAGGTTAAATAGGCTAACCTGATACAAGGAATAGGACATGTACATTAGTGGAGGAGGACACTGTGTATTGGAAGGATATGAAGAAGAGGATAGTGCTTCCAGTTCAGCAATAACATCAGCTCCAGTGTTGCCTTTGACTGTCTGCTCAGAAATGCCCTGGTGTCCTGATGACAAAGGCAAGTTATAAGAGCTTATACAATAATTTGCTTTTAATTAAATGAGTCTGCTCTGAGGTGAGAGAGCCTCACTTTTACCAAATTAAGTCATGAGAGCAGAGAGTAAGGTATGCATGCTCATGGTCAGTGTGGGCAATACCTTTTGGTTTTAGACTAGTGGAATGTCAGTGAATTCTGCCTGTTGTGAATTCGAATGTAGGCTTCTATAATGGTGGTTTCTGTGACAATGACATAAACTTCAGTTGGATGGAGTTCTTTCTTTAGGGTCTAGGATCTCTAAAGCAGAAGAGGACAGAGGGACCTCCTTATGCTTCAATCATAAAAGATCGGTAGTTTGGGAGGGGTCTAGAGGGGGCCATGAATATCTTGATAAATAATTTTAACTAAGACCCTAATTTTTTGGGTCCAAATATAAACTTAACTCATTAGTCCCAAAAAGGAGAGATGATTGCATTTGGTCTGGGAGCAGGGGAAATATGTCCTGCTTTGTAGTCTCATGGCTTTGATGTATGTTGGATTAAGAGAGAGGTGGAGTAAAGCTATGGTAAGTTCATGGTGAAGCTATCTGATCCTGACAAGGGGGATGCCTGACATGATGGTTAATCTTTGTTGTCTACTTGACTACATCTGGAATCACCTAAAATGTAAGCTACAGAGCTCCCATGTGTGGGACTCTCTTGGTCAGATTATTTGAAATTTGAAGGCCCACCCAAAACATGGTCACCACAACACAGATAAAAGAAAGAGAGAAAAATGGAAAATTGCTTTTTGCCTCTTTATCGCCATGCTTGTGGGCAAGTGCATTTATTCTGCTGTTGCTATTCTTCAATTTCCTCACTGATGTTAGAATGAGCTTCTTCAAGCATACAGCATAAACTGAAGACTCTGGGAGTCATCTAAGCCCTAAGCCTTCAGTACCAGATTGGGAATATATATATATATATATATATATATATATATATATATATATATATATATATATAATTGTAGAGTGAGCAACTACCTGATTCTTGGCCACTCTGGTATGAGACAGCCATTTCTGAACTATCCAGCTAATGTCATATAAGCCAATACAACAAATCCCATTCAATAAATATTCATGCTATAGGCTCTGTTCCTGCCTAATACAGCTAATAATACTTATCAGCCAGAAAATTAAAGACAATGGAGTCTTGTAGAGATGGCTCATGGGAGGGGCTTCAGAAGAGGTCATCTGCATATTAGAGGAAAGTGCTGGAAGTAAGATTGAGGATTAGCATGTGAAAGGTGAAGGCCTGGCCAAAGAAATAAGGGCCACTTCAAAATCTCTTTGGAAGTGTAACTTGTCTGCCACAAATGAAGGTGTTCTAAAGTGATTCTGCTGTCTTATTCTTACTATCAGACTGCTGAAACAATTCAGACTGTTCACCAAAGAAATGGAAAGTTCCACCAACATACTCCGGCTGGGAAAAAAAAAAAAAAAAAAAAAAAAAGGAATGTCAGCCAGAGGAAGAACTTGTATCTTTGAGATTCCTCTCAGATCAAACAAATTGTCAGGCCAATCTGGAAATGAAGTCTAGATAATGATGGGTCAATGGTAGATGAAACTACTCACATGTGGTGATCCTTGCTTTCCTTCCTTTTAACATTTCAAGATCCTGAAGATGGACTTGAGGGACTTGGGGGATCTCTTTGTACCTCTTCTCAGAAAGGCCACATTGGAAAGTCTCATTTTTCTTCTTTCTTCTATTAATACTGCTCTTTTAATTGGCTCATTGATGATAGGTATGCAGATATGGCTTAGGGCATAAGTTATGAACTTCAAATTTGATGACAAATGGACTAGCAAGATCAGAGGAGTAGAGTTTTGGATGTGAGAGTCTGTATAGAAGTGGAGACATTGTGACAAGATGAATAAAGGTAAATAATAAACTAAGTATTTTTGAGTTTCAGGACTAGGAAATGTGAGACAAAAAGAGGACTGTCACATAGAAGGTTGAAGATGGCCAAGTGGGTAGAAATTATAGCTTCCTTACTTAGTCACAAGTCTTACCTTTAAGGGTAAAAGTCATCTGGATTTTATACTGCCATAATACATGGTTGTGGAGTAAGTTAGTAGGCCATAAAATGTAGCCTGATAATTATAGAATTAAGTCCCTCAAATCCCTCAGGAATTAGATATTGAATCTAGCACAGAGGAATAAGGACCTGCTATTGATTAGTATTGGAGAATGATGGATAACAGCAGTGGGAAGGAGGAGCCTGAGGATGGATTAATGGTAGGAGAGAGATAGGAGAGTCCCTGGGAGGGGATAAGTCAGGAAGACAACGTAGTAGGATGGAAGTTGATTCATGGGAAGCTTTATGGTGGAAAAATAATAAAGTCATGGAATTTTCTAAATTATCATAGGGGCAGGGGCAGGGGAGGAGGGTAACAACCAAGAATGACCAGAAAAAAAATGGGAAAAATCTGCACAGTAACAAATCAGTCTTTTTAGGTTTGGTAGGAATGCCAACCAATCCCATAATAGAGTGACTGAAAATTACTTTGCCTGTTTGATTGTGTTTTCCTGTAATTCTTTAATGGGTTTTTTGTGTTTTCTCTACCTGTTTACCTGTGTTCTCCTGTATTTCTTTAAGGTAGTTATTTATGTCCTCTTAAAGTCCTCTATCATCATCATGAGAAGTGATTTTTAAATCTGAGACTTGCTTTTCTTGTGTGATAGTGTATCTAGGACTTGTTATGGTGGGAGAATTGGGTTATGGTGATGCCAAGTAACCTTGGTTTCTGTTGCTTATGTTCTTACACTTGCCTCTGGCCATCTGAATATCTCTAGTGCTACCTGCCCTTGCTATCTGACTGAAGCCTGTCCTTCCTGTAATCCTAGTTGTGTCAGAACTCCTCATAGTCCAGCTGTCTCTGTCATACTATGATTATGGGATGCTATGATCCTGAGATTCTGTGTAAGTGTCCACTTACCACCTCGCCAGCAAGAACGGACATGGACACCAGAATCCTTCTGCAAGCATACCTTTATTACATCATGCAGGGGAAGAGAGTGAGCCCAAGATGGGTCCCGCCTAAATACACCTCAGTGTGACATGTGTCGTCAGGATTGGCTGACTGCCCATTACCTCAAGTTACGCCCTGGGATGGGCGGTGACTTACGTGGCTTTGTCACAAGTGCATGCGCACTGAACTTGTTTGCTTGTCCCAGGCTGGGGGTAGTGACAGGATGTTGGTGCCATCTCGGAAGAACTGGCTCGGGCGCGGCTCTCTACAATTTTGGGTGTGTCAGAGTTCCTGGGATTCAAGCTGCCTCTGGGACCCTGAGATCCTGGTGTGACCAAGCTCCTGGGATTGGGGGATCCTGGTATCCTGGCTGTGTTAGAGCACCTGGGATTTGAGCCGCCTCTGGGTGCTGTGGGACTGGCTGCATATTCACGGCCAAGGTAAACCACTGTAGACCTGAAGGAACCCGAGCCACTGCTTGGGCAACGTTCCTGAGTCCCTGGATCCTACTGGTCCAGTTACTCTGGGTGGTGTTGGAACAGATGTTGTGTCCCACTCACACCTGATCCTAAGATCCTATGCTAGGGCACCTGGGAGTGGAGCCTCCTCTGGGTGCTGTGTAACTGGCTGCAGAGTTTCTTTCTTTCTTTCTTTTTATTTTATTTTATTATTTACATTTCAAATGTTATCCCCTTTCCTGGTTTCCCCTCTGAAAACCCTCATCCCCTCCCCTGCTCACCAATCCACCCACTCCAGCTTCCTGGACCTGGCATTCTCCTACAATGGGCATAGAGCCTTCACAGGACCAAGAGCTTCTCCTCCCATTGATGACCAACTAGGCTATCCTCTGCTACATATGCTGCTTGAGCCATGAGTCCCACCATGTGTACTCATTGTTTGGTGGTTTAGTCCCTGGGAACTCTGAGGGTACTGGTTGGTTCATATTGTTGTTTCTCCTATGGTGTTGCAAACCCCTTCAGCTCCATGGACACTTTCTCTAGCTCCTTCATTGTGGACCGTGTTATCAGTCCAATGGATGGCAGTGAGCATCCACTTCTGTATTTGTCAAGCACTGGCAGAGCCTTTCAGGAGACAGCTATATCAGGATCCTGTCAGCAAGCTCTTGTTGGCATCCACAAAAGTGTCTGTGTTTGGTAACTGTATATGGGATAGATCCCCAGGTGGGGCAGTCTCTGGATGGTCATTCCTTCAGTCTCTGCTCCACATTTTTTCTCTGTAACTCCTTCCATGGGTATTTTGTTCTCCCTTCTAAGAAGGATCGAAGTATCCACACTGTGGTCTTCCTTCTTGAGTTTCATGTGGTTTATGAATTGTATCTGGAGTATTCCAAGCTTCTGGGCTAATGTCCACTTATTAGTGAATTCATAGTGTGTGTGTGTGTGTGTGTGTGTGTGTGTGTGTGTGTGTGTGTGTTTGTGATTGGATTACCTCACTCAGGATGATATCCTCAAGATCCATCCATTTGCCTAAGAATTTCATAAATTCATTTTTTTAAATAGCTGAGTAGTACTCTGCCACAGACTATCCTCTTTTAGGTCTCCTATCTTCGCGGAACAGGCTTCTGGTTGCAGGTGGGCAAAGGAGTCAGTGAGAGTGGGTGACAAACAGATAAGACATGAGAGAGTTTGTTGGATATGAATGTAATGTCCAAACAAAAACCAGAATTTTTTTTTTAATCTTTATTTTATTTGTATGAGTACATTGTAGCTGTCTTTAAACACACCAGAAAAGGGCATCAGATCCTATTATAGATGGTTGTGAGCCACCATGTGGTTTCTGGGAATTGAACTCAGGACCTCTGGAAGAGCAGTCAGTGCTCTTAACCACTGTGCCATCTCTCCAACCCCACCAGACTTTTTTATACAGAAGAAAAACAAGAAAAGCCAGGCAGACACATGCACCAAGTTACAGTGACACAAAACAAAAGGAATGCATACATCAAAAGATGACTGGGGACCAGGCCAGAGAGTTTACCACTTAAAATGGAGCCAGGTGAATGCTCTGATGTAATGCTAGTCTATTGTCAAACCCACCACCAGGGGTTCTTAGTAAATACCTGATTATGCTATTCCTTTGGGCTTAGTGAAGAAACCTGTCCCAGGGGAATTCCCTTCCACTAACTCTTTCATGGTTAACCCACCTAGTCACTAGACCATGCAGACCAACCCTGAACTTTTCTAGTTCTGTTCTTTGTAATGCCTAATTAGTTTCACAGTCTCTACTAGAAGTGAATTTGAATGTTACTGAATAGGTAACATTCTTACTGAATTCCAAGCTCACCATGGGCTTCAAGGATTTTCTAGGACATTGGAACACTGGTGGAGGCTTAGCTTTATGTCAAAAATCAATCTTTAAAGGCACTTATAATACAAGAAAGCACACAGATCCATACATCAGACTAACTCGGGGACAGGGTTTGAGTATATGGGCTATGAGAATGGCAAGGTTCCAGGAGGTATAGTTTCCTTGAAACGCCTCGCCTCATGACTGCCTTCAGGCCTTTCGACACATCAGGCAGACTTCACTGGAATGGGCGTAGCAGTACTCCATTGTGTAAATGTTCCACATTTTCTGTATCCATTCCTCTGTTGAGGGTCATCTGGGTTCTTTACAGCTTCTGGCTATTATAAATTTTAAAGCTCTGATTCTGAAAGTATTGCTTCCTTCCTCTTATCTGCACCCTGCCCCTACATGGAAGCTACTAAGATTGCCAGTTAGTCTGATTTGGGTTTTATTTTGTTGTGTGTGTGTGTGTGTTTTTTTCTCTAAAACTCACACAAATCTTCTTCTGACCATATTTAGCTACAAGAACTTACACAAGAGACACAAGAATGAAATGAAACCTGTGAACGGGAAGGAAAAGGGAGGTGCCTGATTCTGAGCGTGATTTCAGTCCTTTACCCCATACAGCCCTTTCTGAGCCTCAGCAGATGGTCAGCAGCCTGGCAGGCTGGAGGAAGGTGCATGAGCACCTCCAGCTACTCTCTAGAGCAACAATCTGAAGACTGGGTTTCAAGCACACAAGTAAGTGAACCAGGTAAAATGGGTAGACAGATAAGTACAATAAACTTAAAAACTAGAATAGGAAGAGAAACAATGAAAAGTAGAGACATCCGTGGATTGTGACATGCTAAAGCCACAGATAGTAATTTAACATTTCCATGTTGCTAGAACCTAAGGTCACAGGAAAACCAGACTTTGGTCCATGCCACCTCCAAAAACTGACAACAAAACAGGAGTTGAATCTTTAACCTGCGCTGCATTCTAAGGAGTACCCTCAGAACTCCCAAGGACTAAAACACAATCAAAGAGCACACATGGTGGACTGCATAGCTCCAGCTGCATATGTAGCAGAGGATAGCCTCGTCGGACATCAATTCGAGGAGAAGCCCTTGGTCCTGTGAAGGCTCTATGCCCCAGTGTGGGAGAATGCTAGGGCCAGGAAGTTGACTGGGTGGAGGGTGTTATTTGGAGGAGAAACCAGAAAAGGGGGATAACATTTGAAATGTAAATAAAGAAAATATCCAATTAAAAAATACTTAAATTGAAAAAGAAAGAAAGGAAGGAAGGAAGGAAGAAAGAAAGCTAAATGCTAAAATCTACCTTCTACCTTCTTTTGTTGGTTCTCTTAATTTCTTAAAAGTTGTGCCTTTTGTTTGTATGGGTCAGGGGCTTGTTAAACATGGCTTTCATTGAAAGCATTGAAAACATTTCTTTCTGTGATGGTCCCAATCATGTGGATGATGTACTGGTTATAGTCAGATCTTTGAGACCTCACTTGGCCTCTCAGATTAGGAAGGCAGCTGATTTACTGAAGCTGTAAGACTCTTAGAGACATCCTATTTTTCTCTGCTCCCTTGTAATCTGTTGACCTGGGAGAAATGGCCAAAATACTAATATTCCTTTTAGCCTCTATATCCTCATTGATTTGGGCCTCTAACAATGATTATTTAACAACCACAGTTTCAGTTACAGTAGTATTGACAAATGAATAAAATTTGGTTCTAAAATACTAAAATGAAGCTTGACAAATATTTTTAAACAAACCTTTATTCCTTTAATACAGAGTTTCCTAATTAGAAACATATACAGCTATTTTAATAAAACATAAAATCCTTGTTCTTTAAGCAAGGTTTTAAAACTATAATACTTTAATATTTACTGTGTGTGTGTGTGTGTGTGTGTGTGTGTTGGGAATTTGGGTGACACAGTATATTTGTGGCGATCAGTTCTGAGGTGTGAGGATCAAACTCAGTCCTCCAGTGGCTTTACCCACTGAGCTATCTCACTGACTCAATATACTATTTTTCAAGTTTTAACTTTTATAAACCATTTTGTGATACACATAAACTTTCAGTTACCATAAAATTTACAAATCATATGCCCTCTTATCTAAAATTATGCTTTTAATATTCTTACCAAAATATATTTGTATTCACAACATTTTATATCTTTCATTTTACTTGATATTAATTATTCTGTTATTTATTTTTAAGCCAACAAAATTTAGAAAGCTCTTGCTTCCTAACAAGATATCTATATTTCAAATAAATACACAAGAATCTGTATTTGAAACTCGGGAGAAATAAGTTAGTAGTCCTGGAGTCTGCTTTCTCTTTTCATTGTGTTTTTGTCTTCCTGGTCTTAAATTAGTAAGACAAGAAACTTAGGGACAAAGCTGTTTTGTTTTGTTTGGGGGAAAACACAATCAGGTAGCAAATAGTTTTTACATATAAATGACACAACTGTTAGTTGAAATTTATCATCAAGATAAACTACATTGTGTTAGCAATACTAAATAAGTAACATTTTTAAAGAAGTGTATGAAGTAAGCTTCTCTACATTATGAATGCTACTGTTTGTGGGGTAGGATCTTCTGTAATTCCCATTATGAAATGGAAAAGTAATGCAAAGATATTTCACAAATATGTATGTACATATAAGTAACATTCTGTATGTATCATAGTAGTCTTCATGAAAATCTTACAGTTATCATTTGCATATAAAGGCTAATTTTTGAAAACAAATCTATTGATTTATCTAATCTAATCAAAGGATTTTTATGTACATCAATATATTTGACTAATATAAAACATTTTTTGATTTTGTGGTTTTTATTATCATGGTTTGCAATAATAAAATTTAATTTATTAATTCTTATAAGCATATTTACAAATGTTAAGATTTAGGTAGTCAATGTTTAAGTTTATAGCTTCATGAAAATTATTTTATGAATTAAAATTAGTTGCTAATTTTGTCTTTAAAACCTTTGGTTGAGGGGATCAAATATCATGTAAGGTCGTACTTAGAACCATTTTATTAATTTATGAAATAGTCTTTAAAATACCCCTTCTCTGGCTTTGTAGACATCAAGAATACCTAAGCAGTAGATGTATTAGATTTACTAGTAGATATATAGATGTCAACTGTGATTTTTCTGTTCTCATATTCTTTGAGTTCATTTTTTGAAGAAGTAGATTTTTAAATATATATATATATATATATATATATATATATATATATATATATATATATATATATATATATATATACTAAGATTTTTAAAATATATATGGATATGAATATGGACATTCCCAAAACCATATGCTGAGAAAAGGCAGTCTTTTCCTCTGTGACAATGTCTTTCCTCCTTGGTCAAAAATTAATTAATTCTACTTACATGCTATATTTGGGGCCCTATTATTTTTCATTGATTTTTATAAGTCTTCATCAATGCTAAGTGTCAATGAATAATGTACCTATTTATTAAGCCTTTAAATGTCAGTATTCTATTTTTCTTCTTTAATACTGAACTAGTTGTTCTGTTCCTTTTCTTTTTTCTTTTTTTCCCTCCCCCCACTTTTTTTTCCCTTTTCTTTTTTCATATAAACTTCATATGGTTAGTTATTTAGAAAATAACTTGGTGAGGGTTTTGTTGGGATTATAGTGAATCTATAATGATCAAAGTTGCAGTAAATCTCCAACACAAATATGCCCTGGAAATAAAAGCACAACTCAATTAATATGAATACAAGCTGTGCACAGGGATTGGGCAAATCTACCACTACACTACCATCTGTCCCATCTATGAGACCTCTTATAACTTGCAGTTTCTCCAGACCAAGTGCTTCTGCTCCACTTTTCTTCCACCTCCTTCTTGTTCTCTCTCTCTCTCCCTCCCATTCCTCCTCTTTTCTCTCCCAACTTTCAGCTCCACCTACTCTTTATCTGCCCAATCACTGCCTCTAGCCTTTATTTTACAAATTAAGGTGGGACAAAGGTTTACAGGAAGTCACCAGAGTGCTGACTCATTCATTGCTCACACACCCTCAGAGAAGAACAGAATTAGCATCAAATTATAAATAGCCCCAGAGCTATCCACAACAGATCAAGCTGTAAAGAGCTAGTGTGATAATCAATGTGCAGTGACAACATAACTGGGTAGAAGATGTCTAGAATTGTGCACCACAACTGAATGTGTGTGAAGGCTTCTTCAGATAGTTATGACATGTCAGATAGTGAAGAGTAAGGAAGCACCTGCCCTGAATAAGGGTGAGATTATTAACAGTATAAACTGCTCCACTGAAGAAGTGAGATGAAGCAAGACACAAGCTACCTTTCTTTTCACAGTGACTGTTCCTATTGCTATGGCCACCTGCTGACATTAGAGTACAGATGTTCAGATATTCAGCATGTACTCAATTTCAGCAACTCTTCAAGTTTTTTTTCCAACTTTTATTAATTTCTTCATTTACATTTCAAATGTTATCCAGAAAGTTCCCTATACCCTCCCCCATCCCGGCCCTGCTCCCCTACCCACCTGCTCCCACATCTTGGCCCTGGCGTTCCCCTGTACTGGGGCATATAAAGTCTGCATGACCAAGGGGCCTCTCTTCCCAATGATGGCCAACTAGGCCATCCTCTTCTATATATGCAGCTAGAGACATGAGCTCAGGGGGTACTAGTTAGTTCATGTTATTCTTCCACCTATAGGG
>LR751165.1:98071-172749 GCA_902729485.2 Mus minutoides
CTGGATTCGTGGAAAGATATTGTGTGAATTTGAATTTGTCGTGGAATACTTTGGTTTCTCCGTCTATGGTAAATGAGAGTTTTGCTGGGTATAGTAGCCTGGGCTGGCATTTGTGTTCTCTTAGTGTCTGTATAATCTCTGTCCATGATCTTCTGGCTTTCATAGTCTCTGGTGAGAAGTCTGGAGTAATTCTGATAGGTCTGCCCTTATGTGTTACTTGACCTTTTCCCCTTGCTGCCTTTAATATTCTGTCTTTATTTAGTGCATTTGTTGTTCTGATTATTATGTGTCGGGAGGAATTTCTTTTCTGGTCCAGCCTATTTGGAGTTCTGTAGGCTTCTTGTATGCTTATGGGCATCTCATTCTTTAGGTATGGAAAGTTTTCTTCTATTATTTTGTTGAAGATATTTGCTGGCCCTTTTGTTTGATAGTCTTCCTTCTCGTCTACTCCTATTATCCTTAAGTTTGGTCTTCTCATTGTGTCCTGGATTTCCTGGATATTTTGTGTTAGGATCTTTTTGCATTTAGCATTTTTTTTTTTTTGATTGTCTTGCCTATGCTCCCTATAGAATCTTCTGTGCCTGAGATTCTCTCTTCTATTTCTTGTATTCTGTTGCTGATGCTCATATCTATGGTTCCTGATTTTTTTCCTATGGTTTCTATCTCCAGGGTTATCTCCTTTTGGTTTTTCTTAATTGTTTCTACTTCCATTTTTAGGTCCTGGATGGCTTTGTTCATTTCCATCACCTGTTTGGTATTGTTTTCCTGTAACTCTCTAAGTATTTCCTCTTTAAATGCTTCTAGTTGTTTATCTGTGTTTTCCTACATTTCCTTCTTATAGTCCTCCATCATCATCATGATGAGTGACTTTATATCTATGTCCTGTTTTTCTGGTGTGCTGTTGTATCTAGGACTTGAAGTGGTGGGTGAAGTTGGATCTGGTGATGCCAAGTACCCTTGGATTCTGTTGCTTCCGTTCTTATGCTTACCTCCTGCCATCCCTGCCCAAGGAGACCTGGTATTGGTGCAGACCAGAAGGGAGCGTCTGTCCTGCTCTGGGCCTTTATTTGCTCACCTGTGGTCCCAAGATAGCCTGGGGAGTCCCAAAGGGGCCTCAGGGAGAGTGCACAGAGCCTGTGCCCAAGCCTTGAGCTGGTGCGGGGTGCACCGGACTGGACCTGAATGAAGAGTCTGTCCTGCTCTGGGCCTTTATCACTCTCCTGGCTGGTGTCTCCTGTGCCTGGTGCTGGAACAGTGTGGGCCAGAAGAGAAGGGGTCCGCTGTCTATCTCCCGGCTGCAGACTAAGGTCCCATGAGATTGGACTGGAATAGATGTGTGTTCCTCTTACCAGTGGTCCTGAGATCGCTAGGAGATTCCCACTGGAAACCTGGGTGGATGTGCAGCACCCAGGCCTTGCGCCCTCTTCAAGGTTTTACACATTAGGTTGACAGTGCAAGGTCATCCTTCCTAGATTTCGATTCTAGTTCTCAGGCTCTGCAGCATGTAATTGAGCACTGTACAACTGCCCTAATCATACCACATATAATTCATCTATTTTTATAATTTGCAGCTACATACACTCTGTTGACTCTTTCATCTAGGGATCTGTAGGGCAATTAGAATTTTAACAGCATGAATTACAGAATATGACTTTATTGTTTACATACTCTTCAATCTGTTTCATCAGAATTTTTGCAGTCTCCTTCACAAAACCCTTGTCCATGTTTTGTTAGGTTTACATTTAATTGCTTTAAATAGTAATATGCTCTTATTTTGAAATACAATTTAATTATTCTTTGTTGATATATGAAAAGCATTTTTTATTTTAAACTTTTACCTGGAAATTTTCTTATACTTATGTTATTTCAAGGCAGTTTTTGTTGTTCACCCTCAAGATTTTCTACATTGTAAGTCATATTTTTTTGTGTGAATAAAAGTAGTTTTACTTGTAGTTACTACATTCCTGTATATAGGCAATTAACAGTTTTAAAAGGATGAATACTCCATTCAGAGGGGCAAATAATCCTTTCCTATATCTAGAGAGAAAAAAAGAGAAAATACTTAATTATTTTAAGTTATCCTACAAAAACTGATCTAACATTGATTGATTTCCCAAATGCAGAGTTTTTCTTGCATTAGTATAGTGAATTAGTATAAATACTCAAAATCCTTGACAGTTCCTTGTCATCCGTTATATTCTCTTCTGTGATGAGCATTTTTGAAACTCAATTAAATCCAACCAATTAAAAACACAGGTTGGATTTATACAAGGAGTTTAGAATTAGTGAATCATCCTATATATAGTCTCCAAACTACTATTTTACCAAAAGTTCAAGTTAAATATACAAAAGTAGGGAGAGATGGCTCAGAGGTTAAAAAGACCCAAATTCAGCTTCTACCACTCATATCAGGTAGCATAAAACCACCTGTAATTTCTACTCCAGGAGATCCAATGCACTCTTCTGGCCTTTCCAGGGACACACACACACAAAAAGTGATAATAAATAGAAAATCTAAAACAATTAAATTCTAAACCTTGTGTGGTAGTCCATCCCTTTAATACCAGCACTTAGGAGGCAGAGACAGGCAGTTCTCTAAGTTCAACACCAGCCTGTTCTACTTAGCCAATTCCAGGACAGCCAGAGCTACTTAAAGAGGCTCTATCAAAAAATAACTAACTAAATAAATAAATGTAAATTTAGTTTGATTTAAAATTTTTTTGGGGTGAGAGAGGATGTGCCCAGCCCTGCAGAGACTTGATGTGCCAGGTTAGGGAGTACTCAGGGAGGCCCTCACCCTCTCAGAGGAGAAGAGAGAGGGGTGGGGGAGGGGCAGTGTGAGGGGAGACCAGGAGGAGGCAGGCCAGTGAATATATTAAAAAAATAATGGGAAAAATATAAATTAAAAAAGATGTAATTTTTTTTAAATTACAAAGGAAAAATATAAATTAAAAAAGATGTAAGTTTTTTTTAAAATTACAAATTTATAACTATGCATATATAGAACTACCCAACTTAGGTTTTTTTTTTTTTTTTTTTTCTTTTTTACTTAAGCTTTAGTTAAATCCCTACTATGAGGCAGAGCTTTGGATAGGGCTCAAGATAAAGAGCAATGAAAGACATGGTTTCTGGATGTCATTGTGAGCAAAGGACAGCTTCATTAATAACACTGCTGTGTGCACCTCCACTGCCATCTTGTGAACATTTCTTTCCTCACACTCCTCTATCCTAAGACTCACATGGTTTGTTTAAGCATTGCTTGAAAGGAAAAAATAAAAATTGCTCTAGTAACTAATAACAACATATAAGATATGATTATCGAGATGGTTAACAGAGATAGAGAACAGACGAAGAAAGGCTTAGCTTGGTCTTCGTTGGGAGAACCATCATAGAATGCTTTTCAGTAAAAGATGAGGACAGAGTCAAATCTAGGAGAATGAGAATTTCCGAGCATAAAATAATTTTCAGGTCGAAATGTTGCAATATAAGATGAAAGAGAACTATTGCACCTGGGAGGATCTTATAAGAGATGAAGAAATTAAACGTCCTAAAAGGTTACTTAATTGGAAAGGTGATAAAGTATTGAGAAGATGTTAATGAAGTCTATAGAGATGCTAATATAAGGTCTTCATTAGGAAATTGAAGAGTAGGAGTTTCTCCTTGAATTAGCACATGCTTGGGAGAAATGCAATTTTGAGTGACTTAAATTATTTCTGAAGTCTGAGGAAAGAAAGTGTGGATGAGAAGGAAGAGAGGGTAAGAGGAAAAAAGTAGAAAGGAAAGAGAAGAGAACAGGAGACAGGGAAAGGGAAGGGGAATGAAGGGAAAGAGAGAAAGAAAGGGAAAAGAAATACAGGAACAGAGGAGAGGAGCAGGATAAACNTGTAGACCAGGCTGGCCTCGAACTCAGAAATCCACCTGCCTCTGAGGAACTGGGCCTTAGCCCAGGCCTGGGAATGTGACCTTTGTAACTCAATGCTCTAAGGCATGCTAACAGATCGTGACATTCCACCACCCATCCGCTTCCTGGGTACAGGAGGTGTTAATGAAGAACTGAGCCATCTGTCCTGGCGCCCCCTTGTCTCTTAGAGTTAGCTATTACCTCGGGCTGTACGTACCTCTTGCTGATGTTTGAACTAGCCAACCATGTGAAACCGTGCCAATTTCCCCAACCCCCTACCCCATTTACTATACAAACCCCTAGCTTCTGAGTCTAGTGGTCAGTTCCTCTGTCTCCACTGGGAGATATGTGTCTACTGGAGCTCTGCCATTAAAGTACCTCGTGTTCTTTGCATCAAGCCGGTCTCTCGAGCTTCTTTGGGTGCTCGTCATCCTGAAAAGCGAGTGGGAGGTCTTCTCATGGAGGTCTTTCACCTCTACCTCCAGAGTGCTGGGATTAAAGGAGGAAGATGACATAACTACTAAAAATAAGGTCATGACTTCAGTCCCAATACTCAAGCGGCAAAAAGAGGAATATCTCTGTAAATTTGAGCCAGCCTGGTCTACATAGTGAGTTCCAGGAATCAGACCAACATAGTAATACTCAATTAAAAAAAAAAAAAAAAAAAAGAATAGGGGCTGGAGAGAAGTTTTTTTTTAAAGAAAGCAATAAGAAAACCATGAAAAATTAACCCCGTCAAAAGGCAGAATAAGTTCATTTTTGTCACATAGGATTTAACATTTAAGTTCACTCAGTTAGAGGAGAATTGCTAGAGAAATCTAGATATATAATTTCCCTGTCTTTACTGGGATCAGTTAACAATGGTCACAATTTTTTTTAATAAAATGCAACTTGTATTTTGAAAATATGAATAAAAGTATTGTCCTTTATATGATTTATAGAAGTAGAAGAATTTATGGAAATAGAATACAACTGAAGATACAAGGAAAGAAAGACACACATATAGGCAAATCTCTAGGCACATGAAAACATTGTGGATATTGTTAACCATGGCCACCATCTTGTAAATTACCTCCATTTTGGTTACTCAACTTCTCCCTGAGATAGTTTCACACAGCTTTCCTTCGTAGTGAAATTCCCTGTTCTGAGCAAGCCTAACTTCTCCAGGTGACACTCAAGTCCTCTTTCTTTGGAAAAACCCAATTGCCCACTGATACCCCTGGTCCAGGGATGGAGTGCATTCCCTCTGGTCATTCTTCACCTCCTCATAACCAGGCACCTGAAGGGCTGCAAGCCTTCACCAGCCACTGCTTCTCCCATGGAAAAAAACCCACTGTGCCTCCAAGTGCATTTCCTCCAGGCCAAACTTCTAGATTAGAAAAAAATGCCAAATTCTCAACCTACCAAAATGGTTAAGTCTATGTTCTCCACCGGAGTCATTACTGACTTGTAACTATTCCTTAGAGCCCACCCACCCTACAAGCTAGCCCCTTGAGTTACTTTTTTCTTTTTCAAAGCTAAATTATGTTCAATCCCAGGACTTCAAGACAGCTTCACCAGTCAGCAAGAATCCGGTCAGCTCCACCATTTTCCATTCTTGTCCTCACCGCCAAGAGAGAAAAGTCCTACTCTGCCCACATCCCTGCCTTGCCCTTCAGCTCTCAGCCACAAGTGGAGAACATGAAAGTGTGCCATGAGGAGCAAACCAGTTTCCAGCACTGCTCATGGCTTCTGCATCAGCTCCAAGTCCCTGTCGTGTTTTCAGTCCCTGCCTTAATGCTGAATAGAGATGTGGAAGAATAAGCAAAATAAGCTACCCAAGTTGCTTTTGTTCATAGTTTTTCATATCAGCAATAGAAAACCTGACAAAGACAACCTATAAGAAGGAAGACCCACTTTTCCACAGGAACCTAATTCTGTTCAGAGCTCCTACCATGTTATTGTCCTGCTATGACATTAATCTCTTCTAATAAATCTCTTCAAAAAGGAGGGAAGGAAGGAAGGAGGAAGGAAGGAAGGAAGGAAGGAAGGAAGGAAGGAAGGGAGAGAGAACATAAGCTGAGCACAGTGGTGCATACCTTTGATCCCAGGATGAGGAGGCAGAAGCAGGCAGATCTCTAGGACTTGGAGGCAACACATGCTATGTAGAGAAACCTTACCTCAAAATTAAGAATAAAATGATAAACAAGACAGTCCATCTCAGTGTCCCCTTAAAGTCCAAACCTGAAACCTTTCAGATATAAGTTGATATAGTTCAAGACTAATTTTAAAAACTTAAAGAAAATGTTTACACAGAGGCCTCATGTAGGTGTTAGATTAATGCTTGATATTTGAAGTGATGCTGTATGTCAATTAAATTATTTCCAAGGATAATTTGCCAACTTATTTGAAAAGATAGAAGTGTTTATGATATTGTCTAAGATTTATATATGAAAAATAATGTCTATATTCCACTCTATGTTATTCCATCTTTTTTCAGCAAAACTGAAAAAAAGAAAGTGCTGCAAATGGCCCACATCAGGGAATTCCTAGAAAACAAAGGGTTAAAAAAAAAAACCAAAAAAACCCTGAATTTAGGATCAGTCACATAACAGTGAAAACTGGCAGTGAGGAGCTCATGCTCATAAGGAAGATACCCCTTGACTTCTGAGCACAGCACACAAAGCACTGAACTGCTCGAAATCCACATGAAGAGATAAGCACGCTTTCTCTACTTTGGTGAAAATAACTGCCTCTTAGAATTATTGCAAACTTTATATGCCCCAATACAAGGGAACACCAGGGCCAAGAAGTGGAAGTGGGTGGGTAGGGAAGAAGGGCAGGGGGGAGGGTAGAGGGAACTTTCCGGATAGCATTTGAAATGTAAATTAAGAAAATATCTTTAAAAAAAGAATTCTTATCTAATTCAAACTTCAAGCCACTGAACAAATTAAATTGCTCTATATACCTTCTGGTGGGTAATTTTTAGCCTAGAGACCTATAGTCACAACTTCCTCTCATATCATACACGACAACATGCAGAAAATGTCTGGTGTGACAGAAAGAAAAATAAACTTCATTTCTGATTTTAATTTTTCTCACTACTTTTTAAAATATTTTCAAATCCTTCCTTTATCAAAGCACTAGCCTTCTATCACTTAGGAAGGGTCAAAATGCTATAATAAAAAGATCTTATGCAGGCATGATAATTGTATATAAGCAAAGCTACACCACCTTTTTAGAGTAATTTTGTGTTTTACTTGTTTTACTACTAAATTTTAATGATCTTTGATCCACCATAATTATTGCATAACAATACAATTTTTTTTTTTTTTTGGTTTTTTTTGAGACAGGGTTTCTCTGTATAGCCGTGGCTGTCCTGGAACTCACTCTGTAGACCAGGATGGCCTTGAACTCAGAAATCCGCCTGCCTCTGCCTCCCAAGTGCTGGGATTAAAGGTGTGCGCCATCACTGCCTGGCCAATACAGATTTTTTTAAGGATATAAAATGCTACCATGATAATGAAGCACATTCTTTAGTTGATGTGCAAAAGCATCAAAATATTAAAAGAAATGAAGATTGCTCTTTCAAAAATTCCTTAGAAAGGAAAATGGGGTTCCTTTTAAACAAATAGGTACAAGATTTAGCGATCTAAGAAGAAAATCTTGTTCTGTTTAACAGAAAAGATAATTGAGATCAAAGCACCCTTTAATAAGTTAGTTTTGTACCTAGCACATTTAAATGGAAGCTCTCAGCTCTGTGTATGTATGTCTGTACATGACATGCAAGTGGTATTCCTTACCCAAGTATATAATGGTCAAAATTAAATTGTAAAAGCTCTAATTTACTGATATAGATAAAACCAAGTACGTATATTAATGAAATGTTGCTTCAGAAAATTAAGAACTATGAATCCAATACAGACTGCCTCCCCCATTCATGGGTTTACACATGAATGACAATATTATAGGGCAGTGGAGCTTTAAGGGTTGGCCTACTGTAAGGTCCTAAGGTCATTAGAATTAAGAGGTGTTTTTTTCATGTCACCCTTTGTAGAGGGAGGTGTCGATTTGCTATTTGGTTCTTGATTGTGTCAATTGTTGGAAGAAGGGAAAAGATGGGGCTTCTGGGTCCCAAGAGGAAGAGAAGCAGAGCAGAACAAGTTTTCAAACGAGGTTTTGGAGCGAGGAAGAAGCAGCAGACATGTCGGTTTTGGGAGCCCTAGAGTTTGTAGCCTCAGCTAAGAGTGGGGGGCCAAAGAAGATGGAGAAAACTAGTTGATAAGATTAAGGCAGGAAATTCTTTGCCCAGCCATTGAGCTATCTGGATAGATTTAAAATAATAAAACTGTCTAGTGTTTTCCATCCATGATGCTAAGGTGGGCAGGAGGAGAAAGTGAGCAGCCAGTGTGGTTGTTGACTTTGGCAAAGCATGAGTGACTGGAGGATCACTGTTCCTGGGAGATGGGGGTGGGGGAACAGCCAACTGGCAGTTAGCAGAGCTAAGTCACAAGCTCAGGCTGGCTGAATGTCATCTGGGAGCTAAGCTGAGAGCAAGTCCCCAGGCAAAGAAGCAAGCATGTTTTAAAACTTACAAGCAACAATCCTTAGTAACTCTAGTGTGAAGATTGCTCTACAAGGAGTAAGCTTGGTCTCATTAGGTCAGTTATGACCACCATAGCTGACATGACAGGATACAGCCCTCACCAGACCTGAGCTGATACAGACACAAAAGCATGACGTGAACAAATCTCTTTCCCCTTTATAAAGTTATCTGTGCCACATACAGTAAATACTTAAGAAAATACAAAACCCAGATGTTTTCAAGTTCACCAAGAATTACTTAATCTTTTAAAAAATAAAAACATTTGTGATTCCATTAAGGCAGAAATGTCTCAAGAGCTTTCACCATCAAATGTGACAGAAATGCATAACATTCCATGGCTGTGATTAACACTAAAATATAAAATTTATCAGTAAGAAAAATAATTTAAAATGGCGATATACTGTTTATAGTCTCATCTTCATAAGCAATCCAGGTGAGGTGGGATAAGGATGGAGCTCACTGGTAGGATATTTTTCAAGCATACTTAGGACCCAGAATAAATATCATATATAGTATATAATTTGAAAAAATTAAAAGAATGGAAGTGAAGCTTAGGGAACTCTATACCAACAACATAACTCCTAAATCTACAAAACCCCCAAATTTTGCTCTTTAGTTTAATAAAGAGATAGCAGAAATTATTTAAAATTTCAAGGAAACATGTCTGTGCAATGACAAGCTGACTGTGAAAGAATCATGCTTCTAGAAGCTATGATTCAAAGACTGTGCAATTGCTGAGTGCTGCATGGCATGTCACAGTTACTTGGTTCTATTATGCATGATAAGTTTAGATTACTAAGGATGGGCTGAAGAGTTGGTTCAGAGATTAAGTGTACTTGTAGTTCTTTTAGAAGACCTGGGTTCAGTTTTCAGTACCTACATGGTGGCTCAAAACCATCTGTAACTCCAGTCTCAAGAGATGTGATATTCTCTTTAGATGTCCACAGGTACCAGGCACACATGTGGTACACACACATTCATGCAATCAAACATGTAAAATAATAAAATAAGTAAATATTTTAAAATTTACATTACTATTAATCTAATTATTATAGGTAATTTAAAAATTTAGGCTAATAAGAGAAATATCTATGCAAATTTCCAAGAAAATTATGATTTTTGTAAGGAGAAACTTTAAAGTATAGGAATGTTTTGCTTTGTTTTGTTTTGGCTTACTAAATGTAAAAAGGGCAATTTGTTCTAAAGTAAATGGCTGTCTCAAAATGAATAAGATAAAAAGTAAAGGAAAAAAAAACCTGAGTGGCAGAAAAACTGAAGAAAATTTGTAGAAGACAAATCCTATAAAAAGGATTGTATGCATGAAAAACAAATTTTATGTGTGTGTTAAGAAAACTTTTGAGTAAGTTTTCAGAACACAATTAATATTAATTGTAAATTTTCAGAACAAAATTAATAAAAATCCATAAAATTTCTGTATATTAACAGTGAATAATCTAAGGGGAGCAGGGCAATAATTTTGTTTACAGTAACCATCACAAAATTATCTACAAATAAATTTATCTAAATATGTAAAAATCTTCGCAATGAAAAGTATAGACTAACAATTAATGGCATTGAAAAGAATATAAACAGATGGAAAGGTAACCTGTGTTCATAGATTGGAAGAAATACTGTTATTGAGATGTCTAGAGCTAGAGAGATGGCTCAGTGGTTAAGAGCACTGACTGTTCTTCCAGAGGTCCTGAGTTCAATTCCCAATGACCACACTGTGGCTCACAACCATCTGTAACAGGAATTGATACCCTCTTCTGGTGTGTCTGAAGACAGCAACAATGTACTCATATACATGAAATATTATAAATGATTTTTAAAATGTCTATCCAAACCATGGGACTCTATAGACTAAATCCATGCCAAAATAACATCTTTCTTTGCAGAATTAGAAAGAACTATCTTGAAATTTACCAAACTTGAACTAGCCAACTCATTTTTCTTTTTGGTCCAGTGGACCAAGCTTCCTGGGCATGCTGTTTAAAGCTAAGCTAAATTCTGAATCCTAGCCAATTTTTCCTTTTAATTTCTACATTTATTTTTTTGCTTACTATTTATTTAGTGCGCACGCACGCGCGCACGTGCACGCGCGCGCGCGCGTGTGTGTGTGTGTGTGTGTGTGTGTGTGTGTGTGTGTGTGTGTGTGTGTATCTCCTGGGGAGTGAACTCAGGCTGTAAGGCTTGATAGCAAGCACTTTCACCTACTGAACCATGCTGCTGAAACACTGATTTTTAACATGAGAAAAAAATGCACAGAGTGAGAGAAGGACACACTTTTCAGTAAATGATTCTGAAGAAACTATATGACTGTATATAGAGGACTAAGCCTAAATACCTGTCTCTTACCATTTACAAATACCAACTCAAGATACATCAAGGAATTAATCATAAAACCTAAAACTATGAAACTATAAGAAAACACAGATAAAATGTCTCAGGTCATTGGTCTGGGCAATTATTTTAGATGATATTACTCCATTTAGGAACATGGATGACAATAATTAAAATTGACAAATGAAATAACATAAAAAATAGTTTGTACACAGCAAAAGAAACAACAAGCAGGGCAAAGAGCCACCCAACAAAATGAGAATGAATTCCAAGCTATACATCTGACAAGAAGTAAATTTGTAATAAAGAAAGAACCCAAAAACTCATTTGGAAAAGTAAAATGAAGTAAAGATTTGGATTATAATGTCCCAAATGAAAACATATGAATGGTGCATAGATGTGTGGAAAGTCGTCAGTATCATTAGTCAGAGTAATCCAAATAAAAACCACAGTGAGGTAACAACTCATTCCACTGAAAATGGCTGTTACCAAAAAATACAAAATTTCTTCCAATTAAATTAAAAGGTGGCCAATGATGGTGTTTCTCTATCTACTGCAACGAAACAAACTAAGGAAAGGCCTTATAGGAGAAGGAACACGCCCAGTGCATTTACAGAATCAAAGAACAGTCTGGTTGTAGGAACACTGGTCAATGGATAGTAGACTTAGGCATCAAAACTGTTCAAAGTTCTTAGTGGATCTCTGGGTTGGGTTATTCTGACTTGTATTGCCAGGATAATGAGAAAAAAAAACAAACCTGTAAATGTGTGTTTATGTCAAGTCATTTTATTTGGAGCTGTTGTTCTGAACTGCCGTTATAGCCCAGAGAAAACCCAGACCCAGATGGGCTCAAATTCTGTTATGATATATGTATTACCTAAACTTTGAGCTGTTTGAATTAGATCAGTTAGGTGTGTGGGGCAGTTGTTAAGGTGTGTACTTGAACTTTTTGATAATTTTTAAACCGAATAATCACAATAAAACATAAGCACATCACAATAAAATCTTTCATAAAAATTAAACCAGGCTTTTTTTTTTTTTCTCCTCTGAGGATAAATTCAGCCCTCTTTTACACAAAGAACCAAACCCTGAGCTGAAGCTGGAAGTAAGCAGACTACCAGTCATGGGAAAGAGCCTCTTCCCCATGCAGGTCTCTTAGGAGCAACATGCTATAGGAATTTGATCTCCTGAAGACAAGCACTCCAGAAGAAGAGGTAGGTGGATTTCTGTAAGTTTGAGGCCAACCTTGCCTACATGAGACCCAGAATCACTTCAGGATCCTAGAGGAAGAAGCTTACCCAGTGTTTCGTCAAAGAAACAGTTTGTTCTAAATAATATTGAAGGATAAATAATTCAGCTAATCTATGGGGCAAAGACAAGGGACTGGAAGACCCTGTAATTGACCTGTCACTACTTATAAAGGGAGGCATGAGTCACATCTAAGGCTTATGAAACTCTAAAGTAGGCACTTTATCAAAACAAAAGATGAATGGATTTTTAAAATATACTTAAAAAACTTTTCCAAGAACAAAAGGTTAAACAGGTTAAAACACTGTTGTTACAAACCAGGTGAGTGACAGGGACTCTTGTTGCTAGCACAGAAGAGAGCTGATCACTTCACTAGTATGGTCCATGAAAGATACCACAAAGATATCACTGAGATAGGATAGGATATCACTGCCAAGCCCTAAGCAGAGACAGCATGAAAGTGACCAGGCAATAAGGTACGAGGTCAACAAATACCATGGAGAGGAAGGAATATGTCAGAGAATGGGCATTTAAGAAAAGGATGTGTTGCCGGGCGTGGTGGTGCATACCTTTAATCCCAGCACTTGGGAGGCAGAGGCAGGTGGATTTCTGAGTTCGAGGCCAGCCTGGTCTACAAAGTGAGTGCCAGGACAGCCAGGGCTATACAGAGAAACCCTGTCTCGAAAAACCAAAAAAAAAAAAAAAAAAGAAAAGAAAAGGATGTGTTATTGTAGCACATAACCTAAGGTCTGGCTGGCTCTGCATATAAACATTCACCTGCAATAAGGGAAAATGAAATAATATATGTAGAAGTTGAAAATTAAGCTGGTAATGTTGTGAGTGATTGCATATGACAGAATGTGAGGACAGACAGCAGCATCCTGACCAGCTTCTTCTACCCTTAGGGACTTTCTACTCAGGTGAAACTGGATCATTAACTACACAGCACAAAAGACTTCAGTGTGAGCCAGAGTAAAACAAATTGATGAACTGGTTAAGTATTTAGACATAGAGACATAAGAAAAGGACAGTACACCTGACCCAAAGATAAGGATGCCTATTTCCCAAGAGAATGCCAGTCTTAAGTGCCGTATAATGGCTATACATGCCATTATGTGGCTATGTTACATTCCTCAAAAGGTATGATTTATATCAAGGTTTAAGATTAAGCTAAGCTTACCTTTTTAAAAAAAGCTTAAAAGTTAAACATATATAAGTTGGTTTACTTAATTTTATCTTAAAATTTGTTCTTTCCGTTTTGTAAATGAAACTGTGTTTTTATGAGGTACATTATTCAAATTTGGAGAAGTGATAGTTTGACAAAGCTCAAAATTACAAATGTTCTTGCACTAAGTAAATATAGTTCACTTGTTAATGTTTTAGCCTCTTTTAGGCATCTTCAGGAAAACAGATTATCTGTATAGTTGACTTTGGCTCTCTCAGCTCTATTGAAGTTTCTTGATTCTCAGGCATCAGGAAAGTCAACCTAGATCCCAAGGAAAGAGACTTCTTTATTTTCTCTCAGACCATTAATTTTCTCTGTCTTTTTTTATCTAGTTTCTTTTTCCCCTTCTGAGACTTTGGTCCTTTTATTTTAGGAATAGCGATAGTCAACGATCCATTTTCTAAAGCTTATTCAGGCTGAATATTGCTCCTGCCTATAAGGGAGTAATAAATTTGTATGCCTGATCTAAGGAAGATATGAGAAAGCTTGCTCTTAGAGATCAAAAAATCTTCATTTGATGGGAATATGAAAGAAATTACTTGGGATGTCAAGACAGCAAAGAATACACTACATTGTTAACTTAAATTCTTTTTTCTATAGGCATAGTAATGCCAGTAGGTATTTTTTTCTTTTTAGACTAATTAAGTTATGATATCCTTTAACAATTATTTTATTGTTTTGTTTGGGACAACAGACTCTTATATTTCCCTTGAATTCAACAGCTACTTTTAGTCTATCTATATCCTCACTGAGAGGTCCATTCCTTTTTGGAGTGTGAGATAAATTTGTATTTGCTTTGGGAATAAGAGTATCTCTGTTGCCCCCTGGAGTGGTACATGTATAACACATACATCTGTCCACTTGTTGAGGGACTTTGCTTGCTGGGGTGGAAATACCTAAAAATATGTTTGTGCCTGAAATAAATATTAAAAACAGATACAAGCAGAGCCCATTCATTGGTAAGTAACCACACATAACAACTGTAATGGGGAGAGGTGACCACCCAGACACAATTAATAGTCACTGAAAATCTGTAGGAGGTGGGTATTACACAAGCATGCAGTTTAACAGAAGCTAAGACAAATTAGATGGGGCATCTTGACCTCAGGTCCTAGAATAGAGTTGAGAAATTTTCCATGGGATTCTCCATCAAGGAGATCAAATTCTAGTTAAACGTGAAATAGTCTCGCCAAGAATATGAGATGAAGGAAACTCTGCACTGTCTTGCCCTGTCACAGAATCATTTTCTATAATCACTTGACTTTAGTTACTTTAGTTGACTTTAGTTGACACAAGTTATTTAACTTGTGTTGTTAGCTTTGAGACAAATTCTCAATATGAAACCCAGGCTGCAAACTCATTATCCACCAGCTTTACCTAACCTGGTCAAGGTGTGTCCTGTTCATCCTTGACACATAGTTGTTTAGGCTCTAGTGTCCCTGGCAAAGTGGTCTTGTTAGGTCCATGATAGGTCCATGAAAAAGACCCCACTCGAGTCTCAGGAGTTCGTGCACACAAGGAATCACGAGAGACCATCTTGATGTAATACACACGAGGGAGGTTTAATCACAGAGCTCCGCGGGACGACACCCAACCCATGCAAGAGGTGGAAGAGTCGACCACGAGGCTCGAAAATTAGAAGTTTATATAGTAAATGGAGTGGGGGGTTGGGAAATTGGTGCGGTTTCACATGATTGGCTAGTTCAAACATCAGCAAGAGGCCCAGGTAGCAGCTTGAGGTAATAGCTAACTCTAAGAGACAAGGGGGGTGGGGGGCAGGATGGCCACTTTTTCATCCTGGCCAGTTCTTCAGTCTGGGAATAATTGCAATCCCTTGGAGTACTCTGCTTCAACAGTCCAGACAGCCAGAGCAAGGAAGCATTTCTTTGAAATATCCTCATACATTCTGGGCATTCTGATTGAAAAACTTAAGATGTTTTACCATATTCTATAGTAAAACTGATACAGGAGAAAGTGGTTGAGGGTTTCTTAAGAACAACAGATTGTTACTTCAAATGAGTAACAATTCTGGGGAATAGAGTCCCTGATAATTTTGATCAAAATTTCCTAGAAAGAAGTTCTAACTTCAGAATAAACCCGGGAAGAGATTAAGTGATTAGTATTTCAGTGATTATGGGGAGTGTGAGATGTTTCAGGTTCACAGCCTAATTACAATTTACCTTGGGCTATCTTTAACCCCTAATTGGCTTTTCCCACCTCTTTATCAGACCTAACATCCTGTGACTCACAGATAAAAGCCTATTGGAATATATTAACATAAACCTAGTTTCTATAGATCAAAAGTTAGTTACCAGGTAGCATCTGAGGCCTTTACCTGAGATTTCACCATTCTGTTTTAACTACTTGTTTAATGTTTCCACCACTGCATGGAAAAATGCCTCTATTCATGATTTTCTTCATTCTGTTATTATAAAAACTTCATGAATTTGGGTAACCTATATCTATGTTCCCAGGCCATAATTGCAGATATTAATGGGTGATGTATGCTGAGGGGCCTTGATCAGGTTTAATTTTCTGCCACTTAAAGAATAAAAAGGTAGGAAAATTCTTGAGCACAATTAGCAGAAGAAAAACCCCCAAAACCTTATACAACAATGTTGTGGTAAATCTCCAACCCCAAAAAAACCTGGGCAATGAAAACACAACTCATACATACTGTGGGCCTAGATTGGGCAGATCTAACACTACACTACCATCTATCCCATATAAGAGACCCCTTACAACTTGCAGTTTCTCCAGGTCATGTGCTTCTGCTCCACTTTCTTTCCACCTCCTCCTCTGTGTCCTCCCTCTCTCCTTCTCTCCAAAAACCTTCAGCTCTACCTACCCCTCTTTCTCCACCCATCTCTGGCTCTAGCCTTTATTTATAAATTAAGGTGAGAAGCAGGTTTACAGAACATCACCTGACTGTTGACTCTTTCCTTGCTCTCAACCCCTCACAGGAGAACAGAATTAACATCAAATACAATTAGCCCCAGGGCTATCAACAACACAACAACAGTCAGCAGTTGGAGAAAGTTGTTGGGAAATGCATGAACACAGCAGACAGAAAAAAAAAAAAAAAAAAAAAAGATGCTCTGCAAAGCCAGGCAGGGGACTAGGAAAGGTGAAAACTCTAGTCTCTTTTTGAGGGCTAAAGTTTTTTTTAAAGCCTCTGTAGAGTCTTCCTCCCCTACTTTAGGGTTGGTCAGTGTGAAGGAAGCCAGTGTGGTTGAATGGCCCAGAACTATTGTGTGGCATGTCCTGAGTAGGCTTTGAACTTGTTGAGCCAGACGGCAGCAGGGGGCCTACTGATGGGAGACAAAAGCTTACATGGACTTTGTTTTAAACTGCCAGGCTTTCCTCTCAAGTCAGGAGGATAAAGAAGAATCCTGCCTTCTGGGGAACGCCAGGGCCAAGAAGTGGGAGTGGGTGGGGAGGGGAACAGGGCGGCCGGAAGGGGGAGGGAACTTACGGGATAGCATTTGAAATGTAAATTAAGAAAATATCTAATAAAAAAAAAATTGGAAAAAAGAAAAAAGAGAAAAGAAATGCACCACCTTTATCACCTCTCCCTATGCAGCTACCTACCAGGAGCCAGTCTCACTTCTGGTCTCAACATTTGGCTTATTCCATTTGAGTTGAGTGTTATGTTTTTGTATTGCTACATCAATGGCCACCAAAGCCACCCTGGATTAAATGGCTTCTATATCATCTGATTTGTAATCTTAAAGAATAAATTTCACAGACAACAGCAGGATGAGATTTTTAAAGAGTTCTAAGCTCTTTTTAGGTTCCCAGCTAAGAGCTTAACAGAAAGGAAACAAGAACTACTGCCTAGCAAGAGGATACTGCCACTGGGCTGCTAGATTAGGAAATTTCTACAGAACCTGTATGGCAGAAACTGAGTAACAGTACAGAGATTAATTAGTCAGTGCAGGTAGCTCACCCATGTGGTGACCCTGGTCTAAAATTTTGGTCCCACTTTTATGTACAGCCGCTATTCTGCCAAGGTTGCTATATAAAAGAAAAAGAAAGATAATGAAAATTCAAAGAGAAGGAAAGGCAGACAAGAGAGAGGAAGAGGAGAGAGAGAGGAGAAAAGAGAAGGAGAGAGAGAGGAGAAAAGAGAAGGAGAGAGAGAGGAGAGGGGAAGGAGGAGAGAGGAGAAAGGAGAGAGAGAGAATGAGAACTCAAAGCTGGGGTAACCCAGCAGTCCTACCTGGCTGCTGGTGATGATGTAAGTTGTTGCTAGGTTGCTGTTCCTAGGAGGAAGCTAGTTGAATTGCCTATAAACTAATATATGGTACATGCAAATAACTGAAATGTGATGCTGTGACTAGGCCTGCTGGCCAACGAGATCCTATGATCTACTTTGCTCTTCAATTCTGAGGTAACAGGCAAATGTAAACATGACTAGCTTTTGTGGTTTTTTTGTTAGTATTTGTTTTTATTTTTGTTTTCAATTTATTTTGTGGCTTTTTTTTCTAATTTTAAGATTATTTTGAGAAGTAGCTTGGTCTTCATGCAGTGCTCCTAACAGTGGGAGTAAGGGCTGTCTTTGACTTTGTTGCCTGCCTTTTAGACCCTTTCCTCCTACTGGGATGCCTCATCTAGCCTCAACAGGAGAGGCTATGCCTAGACTTATTACAACCTGATATACCAGGGCTGATTGATATACACAGGAGGCCTCCCTTTTTCTGTAGAAAAACAGATGAGGAGTGGATGGGGAGCAGGGAAGAAATAAGAAGAAAGGAGGGAGGGGAAACTGTGGTTGGGTGTAAAATTAATTAAAATTAAAAAAACAAAAAATGAAAAAGCATTTTGAGGTTATAATGTAATTACATCACTTCCTCATTCTCTTTCCTCCCTCAAAACCCTCCCATTCACCGAGTTTTTATTCTGTTTCAAACTCATGGCATCTTTTTTTTGTTGTTGTTTATGTGTGTGTGTGTGTGTGTGTGTGTGTGCTTAAAATATATATTATATATTAAAATATTATATATTATACATATGTGTGTATATATGTGCATGTATCACACACACAGACACAGACAGACAGACACTATATATATACACACACATATATATATATATGTGTATATATATATATGTGTGTGTATATATATATATATGTGTGTGTGTGTGTGTGTGTGTGTATATATATATATATATATATATATATATATATATATATAGAGAGAGAGAGAGAGAGAGAGAGAGAGAGAGAGAGTTAGCAATTATTCTAGGCTCCCCCTGAAATACCTACCTAGCAACTGCTTGCTTCTCTGCCTGCCAGGTAGAGCCAGGAGCCAGGCATATAAGAACTGCTCAGCTTGCATTCCCCCCTCTCTTTCTTACTGTCCTGTTCCCTCTCCTCCTCCTTCTCCCCCTCCCCATCTCCCTCCCCATTCATTCCACTCCCTCTCCCTCACCCACCCTCCATCTTCTCTATCTTTTCCTCACACGTTCCTAGCCAACCTCTTTCTCTCTTCCCCTTTCTCTTGTTCTGTCCTTCTCTGTCCCCCTTTCTCTGCCTCTACCCCTTTCCAGGTCCCCTCTGATTCCTAGCTCCCTTCCCACAATAAAAATCCCCCTTATACTAGCCCTGTCACATGGTGATTATTCCTCAGGGAAACACCTTGGCAGTGCGCTAAGGTACACCCTCCTGCCACATTATACTGCAGTTTTTAAAACACAACATATAATATATATTTTATCATATGTAATATATAGTAGAAACACACACATATATAAGCATATGTATTTTACAGTATATATATGTGTATATATATATTCTGTATCATATCGATAATATGTGTTCTATATTTGTTATATATTTTATATACATGTATATCTGAATTTTATAATTTTTCCATTCCCTCTTCTGCAATGATTCATGAGACTTAGGTATAGGCCCCAATGAAGGAGCTTGAGAAAGTACCCAAGGAGCTGAAGGAGTTTGCAGCCCCCCTTGGAGGAACAACAAATGAATGAACCGTTAACCCAGAATTTCTGGGACTAAATCACCAATCAAAGAAAACACAGGGAGGAACTCATGGCTCTAGCTGCATATGTAGCAGAGGATGGCCTAGTTGGTCATCAATGGGAGGAGAGTTTCTTGGTCCTGTGAAGGTTCTATGACCCAGTATAGGGGAATGCCTGGGCCAGGAAGCAGGAGTGGGTGGCTTGGGGAACAGGGGTGGGGAGAGGATAGGGCATTTTCAGAGGGGATACTAGGAAAGGGGATAACATTTAAAATGTAAATAAAGAAAATATCTTAAAAAAAAAAAAAAAAAGAATTCAAAGCCAGATTGATCTACATAACCGACCAGCCAGAGCTACATAGTGAGACCATATCTTTAAAAATAAATAAGTAAATCTCACATCTTAATATTGTACAATGGCTAGGCCATCTTCTGCTACATATGCAGCTAGAGGCACGAGCTCAGGGGGTACTAGTTAGTTCATATTGCTGTTCTTCCTATAGGGTTACAGACCCCTTCAGCTCCTTGGGTACTTTCTCTAACTCCTCCATTGGGGGACCCTGTGTTCCATCCAATAGATGACTGTGAGCATCCACTTCTGGTATAGCCTCTCAAGAGACAGCTATATTGTGGGGCGGGGGATTTGTGACGGTGAGACTGGGGCAGGAGGAAGGGAGCTGTGATAGGGATGTAAAGTGAATAAAATAAATAAATAAAATATTGAAAAATAAAAAGAAAAATTACAATGGCAAGTGAATGTAAATATGAGTTTGAGGAGGACAAACACTCAAACCATGGCAAGTGGGTTAACAATGATTGTAATCCGTCAAAATCTAAAGAAGACATAGCAGGAGAGTACAAAATGAAATGAGATTGAAAGCAGATTTAAGAGAGCAGAATAAATATTAGTAGTATAGTAAATTCATGTTCAGAGAAAAAATTAAATAAATAGAACACTTGCTGGCCTGGACATGTGGTAGTATAATTCAGTAGGGCAAAAATGATAAGAGGAAAGAAAACTTGAATAAGTACAAAATTGAAGTATGATCTCTTGTCTCACTGAATGCTGTAGAGGCAATGAGTGAGAAATTTCCATAAAATTGATAAAATATTGGACACAAAGGAGTATTTATGTCTATATACACAGGTGTGGATGCTATTAATAAATAGTCTTCATATGATTCAAAGATATTAACAAAATGAGGATAATGAATAAATTACTAAAACAAAACAAATTAGTAGTATGTCTAAATACAAGGAGAGAAATTTAATGTTATGAAATGACCTACAAAGATATGACAAATGCAGTCATGGTGATGCCCCCTGGTAATCCCAGCAGTCAGGAGGCCAAAAGAAAAAAAAATCATGAGTTAGAGTCTAGCCTAGGCTGAATAACAAGCTCCAGGCCATCATGAGCTATATAGTAAAACCCTGTCAGAGAGGAAGGAAAAAAAATATCAAAAAAATAGGAATGGAACCAGTCAATACTAGCTAAACAAAAATTTTTAAAGAAAACATAATCAATAGATATCACTTGTTTTTTATAAAAGAAATCAACCAAGTAAACTCATGTATGTTATAAAATACCATCCTTCATATTAATTCCCTCAAAGCAATTGATTCTGTGCAAGAAAAAGTTTAAAAATCAGGCAAAGTGTCAGGCAGTGGTGATGCACACCCTGAATCCCAGCACTCAGGAGCTGGAAGCAAGCAGATCTCCAAGTCAGGTACACAGAGTAAGTGGTGAACCACATTCCTGGTTTTTGTCCCCACTAATTTGTTAGGACAAGAATATGATTGGTTTTTGTTTTTGTTGTTGTTGTTGTTGCTGTTGTTTTCTTTCAAGTACTGGCTTCACCCTTTGCCTATATCATAGAGCAATAATGACTTGAAATAAACTTGTGAAACCCAAGGATAGTTACTGCACTCTGAATCAGAAGCTAGAAGTGCTTCTGTAGATTCACTTCTCTTTTGCAAATATTATATTTTAAGATATTATATTATGTGAAAATATGACCATACCTTTTTGTAGGTCACAGTAGCTCATTTTTACAGAGTTTGTGAAACTAATATTGAATATTGTTAACTTCTGTAAGCTCCATTGAAGTAAGGCTACAGGCAGAGAAGACATCTGAAATCCCCAGGCTGGGGAAAGGGCAGCCTGCAGCAGCCCTTCATTTTACAGGTCTCACTCTTTAATGTAAAGGCTTTTAAAAGTGATCATTTGTTTAAATGTAGGCATTTACATTCTTTAAAAAAAATTAGAACTACACAATTTGTTAAATTTGAGTAAAGAATAGATATGGGAAATAAGCTTTAAACAAAAACAAAAAACTGCCAAGAGTTTACAAAAACAAAAGAAATTGATTTCAAAAAGAATCTTGTGATTTTTAAGCAATTCATAAATTAAACAATAATAATTTTGGAAAAAAAATCAGGTAAAGTGTCTGGTGATGATGTTGATACACCACTTCAGTCCTAGCACTCCAGATGCAGAAGCAAGTAGATGTCCAAGTTCATGACTAGCCTGGTCTACAGAGTGGATTCCAGAACATCCAGGGCTACACACACACACAAAAGCCTGACTTGAAAAGAAACCAAACCAGGCAAAAATACAACTCACCATAGTATCCAACAAAACATATTATGCTGAGAACACCCACACATACCCCGACCCCCCAAAGTTGTTTTAAAATACACATGAACAATTACAGGAGATAAAAAATGCTAACAGTTGAATCATTAGTAATTCACTTTTCTGTCCACACAGCTAAAACTTCCTAAATTCAGGACACAGACAAAAAAAAAAAAAAAAAAACCTAACTACAATCTGTTTCTCACAGAGCCATGGCAACAGAAAAGTGCATCCCTGATGAGCCTCAGTCCAAATGCAGAAGGAGGCATGATCTCCAGAGGATGCTGACAGAAGTGGGACTGTCTGTTGACTACTGGCTGCCGAAGCTTCAGGAAAACCTAGGTGTGAGCTCTGGCCAGGCCTTACAATATTTGGGCAGAGGCGACCTCCAGAAGCTGAAGTCCCAGACACAACATACATGGGAGAAAAAGGCTCTGGAGAAGTTGCTGGACCTCTCCCAGCCAAACAGTGTTGCAGAGACTCCAGGGAAGATGATAAAGAACAGGCAGAGGCAGGCAGGACAGGCACTGCAGGCTCTGAGAGCCTTGCAGTCAGAAGGGAAGCACAGAGAGGAAGAGACAGTAAGGAGAAAAGAAGCAGAGCTGAGGCAAGCAATGGAGATCCCTGAGGAGTGCTGGCCAACGGCTGAAGTGCCCCTAAAAGACATCACTGAAATAATGGAGAGACATCTCAGTCACATGGAACAGACCCTGGCTCACAGTCCAAACCTCTCAGATGGAGACCTGGTAAGATGGGCATCTGGAGGGCTGGCTCTGCAGGGAATTTATAAGACCAAGCACCCAAGAAGCCTAATTCAGAAGAGAGAAGAGCTACTCAGTGTCCCTAAGCAGTTCTCACTTGTTGGCCCAGAACATGGCACTGAAATAAAAACAAAGGAATTTTCATCTTTTCAAGAACAAGACATGTTTACACGGACTATAGAGAGGATGGGTTTCAGTTCGACCTCCTTGGTTAAAGGCGAAGGTTGGGGACTTAGTCTAGAAGCTGGTATGGGTCAAAACAGACAGACAGAATCTGAGGATACCCACCAATCCCATTCAAAGCAAACTTATTTCTGCTCAGCCAGGTTCAGCTACATCCCATTGGCCACCTGCCATTTTCACATCAATGATCTTCAACTCTCCAAGGCTGCTCTCCAGGAACTAAAATGTATTGAAGAACTCCTGGAGCAGAATACACACAACAGAGATGGACTATCCTTACTGAGGAACAGGGCTAAAAACTTTTTCCACAGGTTTGGCTCTCATGCTAACCAAGGCCCTCTGCACCTGGGGGGAATCTACTGCTGGAAAGCTATTTCAGAAGGTTTCAAAAGTGAGCACTTGGCTGATGTAAAGCAGCAAGCAGAAGAGTCATTGAATATTTACGTTACAGGCAGTTATAGTGGCTTTGGAGTTAAAGTCGGTGCAAGTGTAAATATAGCAAATTCAAATTCAAAAACAGCATCTTACAGTACAACACATCTAAACTCTCAAACCAAGGTACAACTATCTGTAGCCAAGATAGGTGGACCAGCAGAAGCAGATGGAATTGCCCAGTGGACAGCTGGCCTTGTAGCTAGTAATCAAACCTGGTCTGTCATTGATAGGGAACTGCAGTTGGTACCTATTTGGGACATCATCCTGTCTAGTCACAGAACTGAATTTAAGAACGCTCTTCAAGTGGCTAACTGCCTAAAAGACAACTATACTGCTCTGACTGAACCTGCTGCCCAGATTCAAGAAGGGGAAGAATTTCTGACTGCTAGAAAAGAAGCTAAGCTTTTCCTAGAGGACATGAAATGCTGGGGGGTTTCTGATCCTGAAGAACAGCTTAGGAAGTTAGTAGATTTTATGCAAACATTGAGTCAAAAAACAAAAAGTTATAACATTTGGATTGATACATGTCTCACAGATTGGGATTTACAGAATTTTCTAATAAACATTCTCAACTTCTGCAAAAATTTACCCACTTATAAAACTCAGTTTATTAAATCTCAGTTGTGCAGCCTTCTGGAACCTCATGTCTACAAAGTGACAAACTTTCCTCAGGCATACTCCATCATACAGTGGATCAATCAGTCAGAGTCAGGGGAAGAGCAAGTCAAAATCACCTCATTTTCTGAATTCATTAAGACCTTAAAGAAAACCCACAAATACTTGATAGAAGAGAATTTCAAAAATGAGTCACCAGAAAGAGTGGAAGAAGCAAAGGGAAGGGCTACATATGACATCACCACAGTTCTCAGCTCCTTCTTGAAGTACCTCAGAGAAACAGAACAGCCAGACATGCAGCTGATGCTACTTTCCATTGCAGCTGGTGTAGGCTATCAGTGGGGAAACAGTATTTTTCACCATCTTCTGGGGTGTGATGAATTAAACTTCCTCTTGGATCAAATGGAAAATAGCCAACACAAATACCAAGAACTGAAAAATATTTGCACATACCGAGCCCAGGCATTCCTAGTGCTCACAGCTCTAAGAGCCACAGTTGAAATCACAGATGTTTCTACAGAAGAGAAAGGAGAACGTTTGACATTAATAAAACAACATATAGGGACACAGTTGTCTGAAGAAGTTGCACATGTTCTAACAAAACATGGAGCACCTCATGACTGGGAAAGTCTGGAGAATGATTTGGGATTACTGATTGAGGGGGACTATAAAGCCACCACTCATTCCTTACAAATGGATGAGGTAAAAAAACAATTGCAAAGTCTCTGCCATGAAAGGAAACAGACTTATAAACAAAAAAGTAGTAAAAACAGCACAAAGGAAATGATAGAAAATGGACCTTTCCTGGACTTACTCCAACGTCTAGGCCTAGACAATTACTATCCAAAAAGCATGCACAGAGCTGACTTCCATCTGATCTATAAGACCTCTGTGTACAATTCACAGCCGAGGTCTGAAAAGGAGCTTCCATTCTATTTCCTACAAAAACTACTGATGTTAGATTATGGGTTGAGACATCTTATACTCAAGGATGATGAAAACATAAAAAAACAGATCTCTATCAGCTCCTCCAATCACAAAAATGAAGATTTTGATCCATATGAAGATGTCATTAAACACAATGACAGTCCTGGCTATCCTTCAGCCACTGAGTCCTGGTCCCACATTCACCCAATGGATCTCCAGATGGCCATTTTACACTGTGCAGATGATCTTACCAGGCAATATATTTTGTCCAAACTTTCCATTTGCCAATATGCACTCCCTCTTGTGGTACCAAATCCCAACACTTCTCAGATTGAATTTTATCTCTGGTCTCTCAGACAAATTAGGAAAAATTGGCAAGATGCAAGTAAATCTCTACAGGACAAGAGCTACAATCACAAGAATCAGCAGATGTGTCGTGTCTCTACCCCCATTGTGTCCTTTATTAGAGTTGGAAATGGCTTCTCTGCTTCCAAATCTCAGATAATGAACTTTCTTCTCAGTAAACGTAAACATGATGTGTTTTTTCACAGACACTGCAGAGGAAGCAACAAACACTGTGTCCTGATGGGGGGAGTGGTGGAAATCTGCTGGTTCTGTCCAGCTGGCCAAGGTGAGGACATATTTGACAAATGTCTAACCTTCACCAATCTTCATGGAGATGCCAAGGAACATAGCCAACAACTCAGGTTTCTCCAACATGTCTCTTCTGTCATTGTGGTCCTCATGTCAGTTTCTGATAAAAATGAAGAAAACCAAAAGCTTGTCAGACACCTCTGTCAGTCATCAACAGCTTTGATCTGCTTGATTGATGACAAAGAAAAGGCCATCGCAAATATTTCTGGTAAAAGAATGAGAATTGGCATCAAGAATAGAAATGAGGCAGAATTAACAGAGGAGCTTACCAATGCCATCAAACATTGTCTAGAGCTCTCTAACACTGCTCTCAGTTTAGAGGACTGTTCACAGACAGCTCGAGAACAAGGATTCCTTATTGATGAAGACCAGAGAGACTGCAAGGAAGCCAAAGAAAAGGCTCAGAGTATAATGACCCTCCTGGAGGAATACAAGTTATCTCAGACAAAAGAAAATTTACTTCCCCTTCAAGGACAACTTTGGCACCTTTGGTGTAAGAAAGACAAAGAATTCTATCATCTGAGAGAAAAGGGGAATCGAAGCATTGAACAACACAAGAGTGAGATTGAAACAGATAAACGAGTAATTCGACGTCAGCAGTTGGATAAAGCCTTTCCTCTCAATGATTTAATGCGCTCTGTTCTTGAACTCCTCCAAGACTACTCAGAAACCCATAACAAACTCTACTTTTTGCAGTGGCTGACTCTGTTTTTTGACAACCTGACTATAGAACACCTGGAAAAATTACATGAAAAGCAGAGATCTTTGTGGTTAATAGTACAAACAGAAAAGCAAAAAGCACAGAAGAGCAACTCCCTGACGCTCTGGCAGAAGCACATGGATGCCATCTCAGTAGAGATTCATGACTGTACTTTAGGAATTGAGCACCTTCTCCGAGAAGTTGGCCAGATCTATGAAGCTCTGGAAGAAACTTCCTCCTCTAGAGATAGCCTTTTTCTCTGCCTCCCTCAAATTGCTGCGGACCTGATGATAGCTGGTGTTCCCATTGAGCTGATGGATGGGGATGCTTCATATGTGCCTCTAAAGTGGGTAGCAGCTATTTTTGACAAGATCTCAGAGAAAGTTGAAGACAAAAGGCTGTTTGTTCTCTCTGTCCTTGGCCTGCAGAGCTCAGGGAAATCTACCCTGCTGAATGCCTTGTTTGGTGTGCAGTTTACAGTCAGTGCAGGCAGGTGTACCAAGGGGGCCTACATGCAGCTCCTGAAGGTGGAAGAGACATTAACAAAAGAACTTGGCTTTGATTATGTGCTTGTTGTAGACACAGAAGGACTTCGCGCTCCAGAACTCAACAACAAATCTCAGAATTGGGATCATGAATTGGCAACCTTTGTGATTGGCCTTGGAAACCTGACTCTGATCAATATTTTTGGGGAGAATCCCTCAGACATTCAGGACATCCTACAAATATCTGTTCAAGCATTTTTGAGAATGAAACAAGTGAAAATCTCCCCCAGTTGCCTCTTTGTCCATCAGAATGTGGGAGAAGTTACAGCAAAAGACCAAACTATGGAAGGACGGAGGAGACTGGAGCAGAAACTGGATGAAATGACAGCATTGGCTGCTGAGTTGGAAGAGTGCTCAAACATTACTGGCTTCAGTGATGTAATTAAGTTTGATGCCAATCGCCATGTCTACTACTTTGCTCACCTCTGGGATGGCAATCCCCCAATGGCCCCTCCCAATCCTCGATATAGCTACAATGTCCAGGAACTAAGGAATGCGATTCTTTCAACTGCCCAGAAGGAATCTAGGGGAAGGATCTTAAAAATCTCAGATTTCAAATTCAGAGTTCAAGATTTGTGGAAAGCCCTTCTCAGTGAAAACTTCATTTTCAGTTTCAGGAACACCCAAGAGGTCATAGCCATGAGCAAACTGGAAACCATGTATAGCCACTGGACCTGGGAGCTGAGGAGTCATGTACTAGACTTACAGAATCAGCTGAACAATCAGATTCAAAATGGGAAAATCCTGACACTCACATCTAATTTACTGGAGGATCCGCTTGGTAAGAAATATAAAACCATCAAAGAAGAATTTGACAAATATTTTGAAGAAGACCCAGATAGTGAAATATTGGTTCAGTGGAAAGCAAATTTTGAACACAAGCTACTAATCCTTAAAGACACGCTTATTTCAGACACCAGAAGGAAATGCAATGAACATATCAGTCTTAAAAAAAGCCAAGAAATACTTGATAACCAAAAGTCACAATATGAAAATCAGTTGTTAGAGAGGAGCAGAAAGTTAGCTTTAAATTTGAAGAGTAAGGAATTAAGTGATGAAGAGTTGCATGAGAAATTCAGTCAACTTTGGACAAGTTGGATGTATAATGTATCTTCCAATGTTCCTCATGTCACAGAGCCTAACATTGATTTGGACTGTGAAAACATCCTTCTTGAATATTTCAAGAAGGACAAAAATATTGTGGAAAGACTAAAAATAAAGTCTGGAGAAAAGTTTAAAATCATGTATGACAAACATATTCAAATGAAAAAAAATTACCTTTTACTTAGAAAGAATTTAGAAACCTGTCATGTTGAATCCATCAAAAAGACAACCAACAATATTCAGTTAAATTTTACAGAAAAACTTAAAAACATTTGGAAGCAAAAGCGTGATTACAGTCAGAATTACTTTCATGAAATCTTGAAGATCATAGAAAATGAGCTGAAATCTGAACCCTGTGAGGGAGACTACACATTCACCAGAGACTACATCATTGACTTATCATTGTACTTTTTCCAAAGAGCATCTAAGGATTTTAAGGAAATGCACAAGGCATTCAAGAGTGCAAACGACCCTGTGAACTATCTGGCGCGAAAGAAAAATGATTTCTTTATGAGTTTTAAGATCTCCTGCCAAGGTGCCACCTCAATCACATCCTTTGTTGATTTCCTATGGCTCAAGCTCACACCTGCTATCTCTGCCACCATATGGAAAATAATGATTCAAAGAATAGCTGGAGACATGCGAGCCACCTGCCCTGAATTCAATGGAAACAGAGCTAACCTGGAGAAACACATTCTCTACTCTCTAGCAGAAGAAGAAAATTTTGATAAGTATTGGCAATACATTCATCACCCAGAATCATTTTTCAGGGATTACATTAGGGACCACATTAAAAGATACTGTTCAAAAAAAGGAAGTGAAAAAATAAAAACTTTTTTAAACATAAGCTTAGGTGACATCAAGAATACCATCCTGTCTGCCATTCATATGTCTACAAAGGTAGCTAAAGCTAAAGGCAGCACTGCATCTGGCTGGCTGGATTTGTTCTGTGACCACCTAGGGAGCAACCTGATCTTCCCAAGAAGAGACCTGGTAAGCATCCAGCACCAGGAGCTAATGGATACTGAGTTTCTTAAAGAAGCCATGAGCAAAGCTTTGGATCCTGCAATGAGGAAAGTAGAAGAGGATTGTTCAAGAAAGCACATGGGTGAAATTGTTCCTGACATTGAGAAAATTCTCTCTGAACATCTCTGTGGCTGCTGGAAACAGTGTCCTTTTTGTAATGCAATTTGTACAAACACCATTCCCCAACATGAAGAAGACCACAGTGTGCCATTTCACCGTCCTCAGGCTGTCAGTGGTTTTTCTTATCATAAAACAGACCAATTCGTCACTGATGTTTGTACTAGTGATGTAGCAAGTGATTCTTCCTTCGTTTTAGATGACCTTCGGGAATTCCCGTACAAGAAATATCGAGAAGCAGGAGGTGATTATGCCACATGGAGCATCACCCCAGACTCATCCAACCAACCATATTGGAAATGGTTTGTCTGTCATTTCAGATCAAAGCTAGAAGGGTCATATGGCAGAAATTTTACAGGGAAAGGTAGAATTCCAGATTTATGGACTAAAATCACAAAGCAACAAGTCCTGAATGACTTAAAAAAATAACAGTTGCCACAGACAGAACAGTAAACCAGCCACAGAAATTTTACTTTAGCCAAGGGAGCCTAATGGAGAACACCCTGCAGGAGGAGCTCAGTAGGCAGGTGAACTTCCTCGAGATGGCCCACTCTATTGGGCAATTTTCCTGAAGATCGATATGAAGGTAAACTTCCATAAAATAAAATTGTTTAGATGAATTAATGATTTTATAGAATTCTTGGTATGATTTAAATAGTTTTAGGGAGTTAGGGTAATTGATAGAAAATATAAGGAGATGGCTTAAGTTGTTCTGCTAAATAGATATGAGAAAGTTAGAATTAAGAGCAGATTGTGCCCCTTCCCTTGTATTATAGTGAGGACTACATGGGTTCCTAAAAGAGTACAGCGAGATTTCATGCATTGCAAGTATGTAATAGTCCTTAGAAGAAGAAAATAGGCTTGAGACAAGTTAATGCTCAAAACATTCATTCTAGGTTGGGTCTGAGTTCCTAGATTTTGTGATCTACAGATATAGTCACAGGTTTTGGTATGCACCATAAAAAGGCAAGGTAATGAACAAGGAGTAAATAATTCTATTATCAGTACAGAATAGAGAATAGATGTTTGGCCAGTCTAGCTTAACAAGACTTCAAAAAAAAAAAAAAAAAAAAAAAAAAAAAAAAAAAAAAAAAAAAGATGTAAGAGAGAGTGTTTCTTGGTAAATACAGATTGTTCATTATCTACACATAGGGAAAACTTGTTACAGTAGTCTTGGCTTGCTTAAACTTTGTTAATCAATAACAAAAGAATTATGGCTTAAGGGTTACCATGGAGAAAAAAATGAGAGAAAGTTAAATGAGAAATATTTAGTTAGGTACGAGTTTCAAAAGTAGAATACACAATCAATACTCTTCTTGTAATTTCCTCTTGTGTGATTATTTTATTGTCTTTTTGAAGAACATGTGTTTTGGTGATTGTTTTTAGAAAATTTGCAACTTGTGGCTATGAGGTAATCTTCGTCATACATAGAGAACTTTGTCTTGGATGGCATTAAAAGGCTAAGAGAAAAATAAGATTGTTAGAGCTCACTTGTTGGAGCTTTCCTCATCCACCAAGTGTGTGAGCATGAGTCAGCTTTACATTGTCTCCATCATACATGCCCTCCTTGGATTATTGACATAGATAATCTTCAACATCCTAATATCAAGTTAGTTGCATTATAAATTAAATAAGTAAAAATAAATTAGTTACTATTGCAAGACTTGAAGATTTTTATGAAAATGATTTTAGTTCTCTCTTATATGATATCTCCTGCTTTATCCATAGGTACTGAATATGTTAATGTTTTATTGTTTTGGCTTAATATTTTTGCTTGTTTACTTTGATTTTTGTTGTTTTTTGTTTTTGATCTTCTGGGAGATTATGTGTTTCTTATTTTTGTTTTTTATTGTATTTTGTGTGTTTATTTGAAATAAAAAATTAATAATAAAATTGTAGTGGTAAGGAAATGGAGAGGACCTGAAATGAATTGGGAGAGATGAAAAACATGATCAAAACATAACATATGAGCCTCTCAGAGCTTGCCAAGACTGGGCTACCAACATTACATGGGCTGCTCTGTGGCCCAATGGCACACATGTAGCAAAGGACTTACTTGTCTGGCCTCAGTGTGAGAGGATGCACCTAATCCTGAAGAGACTTGACACATGAAGGTGGGGGATGCTGGTGGGGAGAGAAGTGAAGGTGAATGGGTGAGTGGGGACCATCCCCTCAGAGGCAAAGGGGAAGGGGAATGGGATGAAGTTCTCAGAGATGGAGGGCCATAAAGGGGGACTGTAAGATCAAACCAGAAATATTTCTATTTTAAACACGGGCTGTTCGCGTATCCCAAGAACCATGAGTGACCTTGATGCAATCTGCAAGAGGAATTTTAATTGGAGCTCCGATAAGTGCACTGATCAGCATGCTGGGTCGAGACTCTTAGGAGTGTCGACCCCGACCAACGATTGTACAGAGCTTATATAGGCCAAATCACAGTGAGGGAGGGCAGTGGAAAGCTTCCAAAATACAGCTTGACCCATAGCTGAACCAGTTATGAAACTCTTATGTAAACATCTTGGAACATTCTGTGGTTGTTCTAGGAAATATTTTTCCTATCAGGATGATATTTCTCCTATCAGGATGTTCCAGGCATGTGACTAAGAGCCTTAGCCAAGAGTACAAAAGTTCAAAAGTTCAGATTCTCATAACTAACTAACAGTGGCATCTGTGACTCCATCTTTAAAAACTTAACTTCTTCATTCCCCACTTCTTCTAGTATATAGTCCTAATCTTAGGACTAGTTATGATCTTCTTAGGGTATGGTACTGTTGCCCCCAAAACGAAAGTCAACACTATACTATTTTTTGTTCTAACAAAGGCGACTAGCCTATCTAACACACATGACATGAACTCATAATTTAAAAGCAGAAGTAATATCAAAAGGGGTCCCATAAGAGTAGAGAGTAGGGTGGCCTTTTCACAGAGTCTCAAGGTTTTCTGCACGACAGCATCAAGGCATCAAATGTAGACCAAATCTCTATCTTGGAAGAGATGTGGGGGTTGCAGGGTCTCTGGTCTCCTTCTCTTGAGTAGGCCTTCTGCTTCTATGTTCGCTGTCTCACTCACTTGAGCGCCTTGCTGAGCCTAGAGAATAAAGGCTGGGAAAGTAGCAGTCAGCACTATGCACAGAGGCTATTTTTACCAGTGGAGAGGGTCCCCCATAGAGTAATTTATAGGGGGGGGGGGGTCAGACCAAACTGTCTAAGGGTGTTTTTAACCCTGAAGGGCACAAAGGGTAGGAGTGTTATCTAACCATTAAAGCCAGTCTCCGCTGTCAATTTTCTTTAATGGGTCCACCCATCTTTTTTACCTGTCTTGAACCTTGGAGCCTGTATGTACAATGTAACTTCTAATCAATCTCTACTATCTTGGCCATTTCCTGACTTACTTACCTGGGCAACAAAGATTATCTTGGGTATCCCAAGCCTTGGGAAGGTTTCTTCTAAGATCTTCTTGGCTATTACATAAAATCTATCTCTCAATAGGCTCCAGGTCAGTCCCGCCTGAGCTTTTTCTCAGTATACATGGAGTGTCCTGCCTTGGTCATTGCACAGGTCTTGTAGCTTTTGACTATTTTGCCAAGTCTGAAAGTCTTTCTTCCTGTGGGAGGACTAGTTTTCCTTGACCAGTCTTAATTTGTCTATAACTTAATAATCTTTAGGCTCTTTAACTGCCAGGATCACTGCTCCTTGGGCCGCCTGTTTGGCGGTTAGATCTGCCATAGTCACAGCATCTTATGTCTTTCACTGCAGATGTCAACAGCCCTTTGTCTGTATATTACTCCATGTAGTAGCAAAACCATGCCTGCTGTCAGTGTAGAAGTCCCCTTTGTCATTCGCAGATCAGAGTCACAGTTCGGCTTTCTGGGCCGATGTTTCTTCAGGGAAGTTGCTGGCCTAGATAGATCACTTGCTTCCTGTCCACCACTGCTGTCCCCGCCTTCTGCTTACCTTTATCCACGAAGCTACTGCCATTCGTGTATCAGCTCAGACTCCCAGGCCAAGGCTGATCTTTTAGATCATTTCGAGCACCAGGTTCTTCTGCCAGAATATCAGCACAGTGATGAATCATTAGTCCCAGATGGCAGGGTAGCGGGAATTATGACAGCAGGGGGAGCATATAAGAGCATTGGTCATCTATTGATCAGGAGCTGTTGGATAATACTTTCAAGAACATGGGGTGTCACTATGAGCTTATTAGCATCCTTGACAAGCAGGGCTACAGCAGCAACAGTTTTCAAACAGGAAAGCCACCTGCTGGCAACAGGGTCTAGGCTCTTGGATAGGCAAGTCACTGGCCTACCTCAAGGTCTCAAAGTCTGAGCAAGGAATCCTCTGTAATTCTTCTCTCGCCAGGCAAGGCCATCAGCAAAGTCCCTCTAATTTTTTAAAAGGCTTTCTGACGATCTGGAATCCACACAAACACCTTTTCTTTCTTGGCCAGGGGACACAATGGGGAAGCCAAGGCTGTAAACCCAGGCATCAAGGGTCCACAGAAGCCAGCATCCAAGAATTTTCACAGTCCCAAATAAGCAACTTCAGTCCGACACAGGTGAGGCTCCCCAGCTGAGCAGCACCCCAACTCACTTAATTCTGTTCTTCTGTTGTCCAGATTTTCTGATCTGTCTAGATCCTAATTCATAACTTAGCCTGTTGACTCTACATATAAGGCCCCTGTATTACTTCTCTTATCTTAGCCCAATTAGTTCTATCTTGAGGTACCTCGGAGATCAGAGCCTGGCTTTAAGATTTTCAAACTCTCCTTACCTTTAGCCATGATGTAGTTTCAAACAGGATGAGTCAAAGGGTCTCTCTTGTTCCTTGGTTGCAAAGAGTGTTCATAGCTGGAGGCTCTGATTCGAGAGAAGCCGTTACTTTTAAATTCTCTTGTAACACCAGTACACAATTACAATTTGGGGGGGAGCAAAGGGGAAGGGGAATGGGATGAAGTTCTCAGAGATGGAGGGCCATAAAGGGGGACAACATTTGGAATATAAATAAGTAAAATAATTTAATAATAATTTTAACAAATGAAAGAGAGAAAAAAAGAAAAGGGTTTTCAATAAAACAAAATGAACATAAAACTTAAAACCTGGTGTTATATTTAGGTCTGTGAATGAATCATCCCTGAAATTCTATTATGGCGATCGCGTCAAAAATGTGGGGGCAGGGCTATGATGTTTGTGAGGGTTTGCCTATGCTCAGCCCAGGGAGTGGCACTATTACAAGGTGTGGCCTTGTTGGAGTAGGTGTATCACTATGGCTGCGGGCTATCAGACCCACTTCCAGCTAGCAAATCAGTCCTCTTAGAGGCCAGCAGATGAAGATGTAGACCTCTCAGTTCCTGCTGCTCCATGTCTGCCTGGATGATGCTATATTCCTGCCTTGATGATACTAGACTGGACTTCTGAACCTGTAAGCCAGCCCCAATTAAATGTTGTCCTCATAAGTGTGGTCATAGTGTCTGTTTACAACACCCTAACTAAGACAATGCTTAACAATGATTGTGAATTTGACATGATCTACAATCACCTAGGAGACAAGCCTCCAAGTACACCAGTGAAAGATATTTTTAGATTGGTAGTTTATGTCCATGAGACATAGATAAATGGAGGTAGAAGGACTGTCCCTAGCTAGGAAGCATGATTTCCTGGGCTGAAGGAAAAAGGAGGAAGTTCCCAGAGCACAGAACATTTACTGCTCTCCCTTTGTTGGAGATCCAGACCTCAAGTTCCTGCCTCTACAAATTCTCCTCACCCTGAACTCAAACCATGAACTGAAGCTATTCTTCCCTCAGTGACTTTGTCCAGTATTTTATCCCAGCAATAAGTAATGTTACCTAGACTAGGTGCTTCTCTGCTCTTAAAATAAAATAACCAAAGAAAGAAGATGGTTTGGGTCAAGGTTCTAGAAGTCTAAGAATCCATCTTGGTGGGGAAGCTCAGCAACAAAAATCAGGACCAAGAAGCTGAGAGGTCACATCTCAACTTCACAAAGGAAACGAAGAGGGCAAACTGCAAGTCAATGGGACTATAAACTCCTAAGCCAGTGTTATACTTTTCACAACAAAGCTATATAGGTCTCAGAAGACATTAGGTATGTCCTAAAAGTTTGTTTGCCCACAACAGTGTAACTAGTAGGGGACAAACCACTGACATATTCAAGCCTACTGGCCACTTCTCATCAAAATCGCAATATTCCACTCCTGACTCCTATAGGATCATGGCCATATCAAACTGCAAAATGTATCTAGTCCAACATTTAAAAAACTCTAAAATATTTAATAATCTCAAAACTCCAAAGTCCAAAGACAATTCTGAAACATGAGAGAAACCCCTAACTGTGACACATTGAACACTCATAAAATATAAATAAAAAATTTTAAAAAGAATTATATATTTTCAGCAATAGGAGAATACATGTTCCCATTTCAAAATGGGGAAGACAGGGGTATATTGAGGAAAGAATAAATGAAAGCAAGAAGAAATCCACCAGGGAAAATATCAAGTCTTGTACCTTTATATCTACTGTATAAAGTTTAGGCATATTTAGTCTCAAAGGACTTCAGTGTATCCAGCCCTCCAGCTGCTGCCTGCAATGTACAAATCTCACTTATTCTGTTTTCATTCTCTGTATGTGGCTCCTCTTCACAGTTGGCTCATGCCCCAGATATCTTCAACTTACTGGGAACATGTAGTATACGTTTTTTAAAAAGATTCACATAAAATCTTAAAGGGAATCCAACAGTTTGCGCACCCACCAACAATAAATGTGTTCTCCTATCCCTGAATACTCACCAGCATGGCTTGGGATCTGTATTTTGACTTTGGCATTTCTGAATGTCTTACAATGAAATCCAAAGTATATTTATTTTACATTTTGCTAACAGTTAAAGATATTGAATTTTTTTCTTAGAAATTTTCTTCATTTATATTTCAAATTATACCCTGAAAGTCACCTATACCATCCCCTGCCCTGCTCCCCCAACCAACCCACTCCTGCTTCCTGGCTCTAGCATTCCCCTGTACTGTAGCAAATGATCTTCATAAGATCAAGGGCCTCTCCATGACTGATGACCAACTAGGCCATCCTCTACTACATATGCAATTAGAGACTGGGGGATACTGGTTAGTTCATATTGTTGTTCCACCTATAGGGTTGCAGACTCCTTTATCTCCTTCAGTACTTTCTCTAGCTCCTCCATTGGGGGACCTGTGTTCCATCTAATAGATGACTGTGAGCATTGTACTTGCCAGGCACTAGCATACCCTCAAAAGAGATAGCTATAACAGGGTCTTGTCAGCAAAATCTTTCTGGCATATGCAACAGTGTCGGGGTTTGGTGATTATATATGTGATGGATCCCCGGGTGGAGCAGTCTCTGTATGGTCCTTCCTTCAGGCTCTGCTCTGAACTTTGTCTCTGTAACTCCTTCCATGGGTATTTTGTTCCCCATTCTAAGAAAGAACAAAGTATGCACACTTTGGTCTTCCTTCTTCTTGAGTTTTGTGTTTTGTAAAATGTATCTTGGGTATTAAAAGTTTCTGGGCTAATATCCACTTACCAGTGAGTGGGTATCATATGTGTTCTTTTGTGATTGGGTTACCTCATTCACAATAATATCCTCGAGATCCATCCATTTGCATAAGAACTTCATTGTTTTTAACTGCTGAGTAGTACTCAATTGTATAAATGTACCACATTATCTGTATCCATTCCTCTGTATCCATTATCTGTATCCATCTCAGTTCTTTCCAACTTCTGGCTACTATGAACATAGTGGACCATGTGTACTTATTACAAGTTGGAACATCTTCTGGGTATATGCCCAGGAGAGGTATTGCTAGATATTCTGGTAGTACTATGTCCAATTTTCTGAGGAAACGCCAGACTGATTTCCAGAGTGATTGTACAAGCTTGCTATCCCAACAATGGAGGAGTGTCCCTCTTTCTCTGCATCCTTGCCAGCATCTGCTATCACCTGAATTTTTGATGTTAGCCATTCTGACTGGTGTGAGGTGGAATCTCAGAATTGTTTTGATGTGCATTTCCCTGATGATTAAGGATGTTGGACATTTTTTCAGGTGCTTCTCAGCCATTTGGTATTCCTCAGTTGAGAATTCTTTGTTTATCTCTGTACCCCATTTTAAGTAGGGTTATTTGATTTTCTGGAGTCAATCTTCTTGAGTTCTTTGTATATATTGGATACTAGTTCCCTATCAGATTTAGAATTGGTAAAGATTCTTTCCCAATCTGTTGGTGGCCTTTTTGTCTTATTGACAGTGTCTTTTGCCTTACAGAAACTTTGCAATTTTATGAGATCCCATTTGTCAATTCTCGATCTTACAACACAAGCCATTGCTGTTCTGTTCAGGAATTTTTCCCCTGTACCCATATTTTTAAAGCTTTCCCTCACTTTCTGCTCTATAAGTTTCAGTGTCTCTGATTTTATGTGGAGTTCCTTGATCCACTTAGACTTGAGCTTTGTACAAGGAGATAAGAATGGATCAATTCACATTCTTCTACATGATAGCCGCCAATTGTTCCAGCACCATGTGTTGAAAATGCTGTCTTTTTTCCACTGGTTGGTTTTAGCTCTTTTGTTAAAGATCAAGTGACCATATGTGTGTGGGTTCTTTTCTCGGTCTTTAAATCTATTCCACTGATCCACCTATCTGTTTCTGTACTAGTACCTTTATGTAGAGAAAGGCCATTGAAGATAAAGGCCCGCAAGGACTCTGTCCAAGAAGCTATGTTGCTTCTGCAGCCTGCTCACTCTCCTGCACAGAATGGTTTCTGAGGGACCCAGGATACAAGATGGTGTTCTCACCTGTCATCTGGCATGGAAAGTGTGCAGAGGTCTGTGTCTCAACTCTGCCTCCTGGCTAAAGATGAAGACCTGGAGGGACACTATCCTAGAAGCTCTGTTGCTTCTGCAGCCCGCAAGCTCTCCTGCACAGACTGGTCTCCAATATTGAATATTTCTTAAACTATACCTTGGTCATTTGTATTTCTTCCTCCAAGAACTATGTTTCGCTCTATACTCCATTTTGCAATGATTTAATGCTTTATATAGCCTAGACAGTAACCCTCTGTCAGATGCAAAATTGGTGAAAACTTTCACCTTCTTTCTTCTTTCAATCATTATGGTGTTCTTTTCTATCCAGAAGCTGTTTAGTCTCAAGAAGTTCTCATTGTCAGTTTTGATCTTAATGCCTGTGATAACACAGTCATTGTTCAGAATGTACTTCTTATGCATATAAGTTGAAGGACATTTTCTACTTTCTCCTCTGTTGAAATCATATTGTCAAGATGTGCTGATTAAATATTTTCACTTGACACAAACTAGGGTCATATGGGAAACTCCGGAAAGAATTTTAATTTGAGAATTGCCTGTTTCATGTTTGTCTGTGAGTGTCTGCCTATGGGGCATTTTCTTAAATAATGATGGTTATAGGAGGGCCCACCCACTATTATTATTGTCACTCCAGGACTAGTGATCCTAATTGTACAAGAAAGCAACTGAACAAGCCATGAGGTACAAGATAATAAGCAACACTCTTCATGGTTTTGCTTCAGTTCTTCCCTCTAACTTTCTTCTTAATTTGCTCAGTAATGGACTTTACTGAGAAATCATACACCAAAGGAACTGGTTCCTATTCAAATTAGTTCCATTCAGTGTTTTATCACAGCAACAGAGAAGCAAATTAGGTCAACAGCTTTTATGCTGAGGTTCTTAATCCATGTATGATTGAGTTTTGTGCCATGGTGAGATAATGATATTGTTTCATTCTTCTACCTGGAATCATGGAAATGACCAGGACCATTTGTTGAAGATGCTATCTTTGTTGCAATATTTATTTTTGGCCTCCTTGTTAAGCATCAGTTGGCTGAAAGTGTGTGGGCTTATATTTATATTTTCAGCTGTATTGCATTGATCAATATGTCTGTTTTGTGGTGGTACCATGCTCTTTTAATTTCTGCAGCTCTGTAGCAAGACAAATGCTTCATGTTCCCTCTCATATGTTGATGCTAGTTTTAACTCTTAAGACAGATATGTTTATATTTTAATACCCATAGAAGTAAAAAAAATTAACCTAAGTAGTGGATGAAAGGGTAAGCTTCAAATAGAGGTGAAAAAAAAAAACAAGTAGTATGAATAATTAAAATGACATGAAGGAATGAGAAAGTAAGTCAAAGAAGATAATATAGGAAGGAATATATTAGTGCTAAAGTCCTTTGAAAATTGCATGTAGAAAATGACTACTGAAGAAGTGTCCTGAAATACATAAATATACACATATAAAATCAGATGAAATTGAATTACACTATAAAAGGGAGAGAGCTTCCACAAACACCTTAAGTTGTCAAACAGAAAGCCCAGTGTCAGGTATGAGCTGCCTATTGTTCAAGTTGATTGTCAGTGGTTGCCCAGAATCCTGCTCATCATCCAGAACTTGATGGTAAGATGCCATAGGTGAAGACATCACATATTTGGTCATCATTGCATGGAAAAGACAAGCTAGTACTGACCTAGAAGCATCAGTCTTATTAGTTAGCTTTCACAGTATTAGAAGGTGCTGTGCATGATATAAAGGGAGAAAAATAAAACAGCCTTATCCAGTAATGAACACAGTGATCCCAAAAATTCCACTAAAAATTCCTATACCTGGGATCACTTAAGTATACTATTATATCATCTTTATATACTGATATTTTGACTTCTTGTTTTCTAATTTGTATTCCCTTGATCTTTTGTTGTCCAATTGCTCTGGCTAGGACTTCAAGTGCTATATTGAATAGGTAAGAAGAAAGTGGGCAGCATTGTCTAGTTTCTGATTTTAGTAGGATTGCATCAAGTCTCTCCATTTAGTTTGATATTGGCTACTGGTTTGCTGTATATTGCTTTTACTATGTTTAGGTATGGGGCTTGAATTCCTGATCTTTCCAAGACTTTTATCATAAAAGGGTGTTGGATTTTGTCAAATGCTTTCTCAGCATCTAATGAGAAGATCATATAGTATTTTTCTTTGAGTTTGTTTATAGCGAACTATGTTGATGAATTTCCTTATATTGTTAATTTGGATACTATCTCTGTGCCCTCTAATTTATCTGGCTAAGGGTTTATCTATTTTGTTGATTTTCTCAAAGAACCAGCTCCTGGTTTTATTGATTCTTTGTATAGTTCTTTATGATTCCACATGGTTGGTTTCAGCGCGATGAGTTTGTATCTTTCCTGCCATCTACTCCTCTTGAGTAAATTTGCTACTTTTTGTTCCAGAGCTTTCAGATGTGCTGTTGAGCTGCTAGTGTATGCTCTCTCTAGTTTCCTTTTGGAGGCACTCAGAGCTATGAGTTTTCCTGTAAGCATTGCTGTCATGGTGCCCCATGAGTTTGGGTATGTTGTGTCTTCATTTTCATTATTCTCTAAAAAGTCTTTACTTTCTTCCTTTATTTCTTCCTTGACCAAGTTATCATTGAGTAGGGTGTTGTTAAGCTTCAATGTGTATGTGGGCTTTCTATGATTTATGATGTTTTTGAAGACCAGACTTACTCTGTGGTGATCAGATAGGATGCATGGGATTATTTCAATCTTCTTGTATCGCTTGAGGTTTGTTTTGTGACTGATTCTATGATCAGTTTTGGAGAATGTACAATGAGGTGCTGAGAAGAAGGTATATTCTTTTGTTTTAGGATAAAATGTTATATAGATATCTGTTAAATCCATTTGGTTCATAACTTCTGATAGTTTCACTGTGTATCTGTTTAATTTGTGTTTCCATGATATGCCCATTGATGAGATATGGTGTTGAAGTCTCCCACTATTGTGTGAGGTGGAAGTGTGCTTTGAACTTTAGTAAAATGTCTTTTGTGAATGTGGCTGCCCTTTTATTTGTAGCATAGATGTTCAGAATTGAGAGTTTTCTTGGTAGAATTGTCCTTTGATGAGTATGAAGTGTCCTTCCTTACCTCTTTTGATAACTTTAGGTTGAAAGTATATTTTATTCAATATTATTATTTCTACTCCACCTTGTTTCTTGGGACCATTTGCTTGGAGAATTGTGTACCAGCCTTTTACTCTGAGGTAGTGTCTGTCTTTGTCACTGAGCTGGGTTTCCTCTATGCAACAAAATATTGCGACCTATTTACGTATCCAGTCTGTTAGACTATGCTTTTTTATTGGGGAATTGAATCTGTTGATGTTAAAAAAATATTAAGGAAAAAAAGATTGTTGCTTCCTGTTATTTTTGTTTTAGAGGTAGAATTATGTTTGTGTGGCTATCTTCTTTTGGGTTTGTTGAAAGTATATTACTTTCTTGCTATTTCTAGGGTGTAATTTCCCTCCTTGTATTGGTGTTTTTCATCTATTATCCTTCATAGAGCTGTATTTGTCAAAAGATATTGTGTAAATTTGGTTTTGTCACAAAATATCTTATTTTCTCCATCTATGGTAATTGAGAGTTTTGCTGGGCATTTGTAGTCTCTTAGGGTCTCTATGACATCTGCCCAGGATCTTCTAGCTTACATAATCTCTTGTTAGAAGTCTGGTCTAATTCTTATAGGTCTGCCTTTATGTTACTTGACCTTTTCTCCTTACTGCTTCTAATATTCTTTCTTTGTTTTGTGCATTTAATGTTTTGATTATTATGCAATGGGGGTAATTTCTTTTATGGCCCAGTCTATTTAGATTTCTGTAGGCTTCTTGTATGTTTATAGGCATCTCTTCCTTTAGGTTAGGGATGTTTTCTTCTATAATTTTGTTGAAGATATTTACTGGCCTTTTCAGTTGGGAATCTTCACTCTCTTGTTTACATATTACCCTTAATTTTGGTCTTCTCATTGTGACCTGGATTTCCTGGGTGTTTTGGGTGAGTAGCTATTTGCATTTTGCATTTTCTTTGACTGTTGTGTCAATGTTTTCTATGGTATCTTCTACCCCTGAGATTCTCTTTTCTATCTTTTATATTCTGTTGGTGATGCTTGCATCTATGACTCCTGCTCTCTTTCCTAGGGTTTCTAACTCCAGTGTTTTTTCCTTTGTGATTTCTTTATTCTTGGATCCTGGATGGTTTTCTTCAATTCATTCACCTGTTTGACTGTATTTTCCTATAATTCTTTATGGATTTTTGTGTTTCCTCATTAAGGGCTTCTACCTGTTTACCTGTGCTCTCTTGTATTTCTGGTCTTCAAGATTTCTATTACAATACACAGCCTAGATCTGAACAAGACCTTCCAGTTTATTTCCTAAATGAAAAAAAAAAAAAGCTATCAACATTAGACTACAGATTAAGACAACTAACTTTTCCCATTAATTAATTTATTTATTCACTTTGCATTTCAATCTCTGTCTCTCCCTTCCAGTCCCCTCTCACACAGTTCCTTCTCTATTCTCCCTTTTCCTCTTAGATGGTGGAGGACACCCTGTATATCCCCCAACCCAGATCCTGGCACATCAAGTCTTTGCAGGGCTAAGCATATCCTCTCCCACTGAGGCCAAACAAGACAGCCCAATTAGGAGAATATATTCTAGAGACAGGCAACAACTTTTGGGATAGCCTCAGCTATAGTTGTTGGGGGACTCACATGCAGACCGAGCTGCACATCCACTACATATGTAGGAGCCTTGGTCCTATCCCTGTATGCTCTTTGGTTGGTGGCTCAATCTCTGAGATCCTCCAGGGGTTCAGGTTAGTTGATTCTGTTTGGAATAGACAAGTAATTTATAGCAGTGAGTAAAAAAAAAATATTTAATTATTACCAGAGAAAACTCCACTTTGCTTTTTATTAGCATTTGCCCTTGTTGCTTGCACAGGTGTCCAAAGTGGCTTTGGGACTCAGCCCAACCCAGGTTAGATAGAGTAAAGCAGTTTTGTCCTTTTAGTCTGTCTCCACTTTACCCACACTGTGAAACTCAATGTTCTATCATCTAGTCTAATTCTCACTAAGGAGGGTTCACTGTTCCTTGGAGTTTCACTGTAGATCTCTCTCTGAGCTGTTGTGAAGCCATATAACTATAAGAGACCAAGCCCTGAAATAAAGAGAATGCACTTTCCTCTATGTATAGTCAACCTCAGAAAGCAACTATTTATACCTGTATTTCTTATTAAAATTAAATACTCTCACTTTTGACTTGATATGTAACTACATATTTTAAGTGAGTTTGCCTGACTTTCACTGTGCCTGTATTCCCTATAGGTCATATGCCAGTTGCTAAAGAGAAATCCCAAGTTTATTTTGGAAGATCTAAAACAAAAATGAGTGAATCCTAAAATAAGTTTCAAGTACTTGCAAATTGGCTTGGTGAAATAGACTCTCATGTGCTCCAGGCTAAGACATTTAGTATAGACCAAAATAAATTAAAACAAGATGAAATATATTAAGATATATTACCTAAGCTAATTAGGTACTGATTATCCCCACTGCTTCTCCCTTTAACAGCCCAAATTTCTTTAGACTTTACCAAATCTACAAAAAAACAGAACATATAAGGACACCTTGTGATGTATCACTATGACAAGAACATTTAAAAACAACATGTATTAGATTACTATGACAAGAATATATAAAGGCATCTTGTGACAGTTACTGTGACCTCAATACTTTGGTCCAATCTATTATGACACACACTGAATGTTCAACATTATTAAGGTTACTGATTGTGCCAAAACCTTTTTAAAACTTTGCTCTTACAGATTTGTACAACACAATAAATACAGTTTTTATTTCTATATTCTTTGAGCAGAAGTTTGTGTCCACCTTTGAGGGGATACAATATAAATTTCCAGGGTATCCATGAGGCACTGGTACCTAAATTTAATATCACACACAATCTCTGCAGACAAGATCTTTACCCCATCCTCTTCTTTAGCACATGGATAACACATATTGAATTCACTCTGCTTCAAAAATTTTATTTAATAGAGTCACTATAGACATTTAAGTCTAACATTTCTTAGCACTTCAGAGTTCTGGAAGCAGATAGCATTGAGCACATCAAAGAGCTGAGAGCATGGGGTCTGAGAAGGTGTAAACTGCAAAGCTTAACGAACCAGGAAGGATGGAATGTAAAAGACCTGAATGACAACATAAAGTATGGATAGTGAACACTGCACTGGAACTTTCACAGGAAATTAGAATTCCATCAAGTATTAGACTACAGACCCAATGATAAGCAAGCTACAATCCATGTAAGTACAGAGGTTAGATATAGAGGAAGGTACTGAAGGAATGAAGAGATAACTTTGGGAAGGAAGAGATGGAGGAGAAACTGGGATGGGAGGACCAAAAGAGAGGAAGTGAGGAAAAGAGTATAGTGAGAGACCACTAAAATTAAAGGTCATTTTAGGGTTAGTATGGTAACCTAATATAGCAACAGTAGCAGCAGCAGAAGCAATCTAATTTATAAATGATAGATAGATAGATAGATAGATAGATAGATAGTAATTATTTTTATTAGATATTTTCACTACATTTCAAATGTTATCCCCTTTCCTAATGTCCCCTCTGAAAATCCCCTATCCACTCCCTTCTTCCCCTGCTCCCCAACCCACCCACTCCCATTCCTGGTCCTGGCATTCCCCTATACTGAGGCATAGAACCTTCACAGAACCTAGGGTCTCTCCTCAAATTGATGACCAACTAGGCCATCCTCTGCTACATATATAGCTAGAGCCATAAGTTCCACCATGTGTTTTCTTTGATTGGTGGTATAATTCCAAGGAGCTCTGGGGGTACTGGTTAGTTCATGTGGATATTCCTCTTATTGAGTTTCAATCCCCTTCAGCTCCCTGGGTATTTCTCTGGATCCTTCATTGGGGACCTTGTGCTCCATCCAATGGATGATGGTGAGCATCCACTTCTGTATTACTCAAGCACTGGCAGAGCCTCTCAGGAGACAGCTATATCAGGGTCCTGTCAGCAAGCTCTTGTTGGCATCTGCAATAGTGTCTGGGTTTGGTGGTTGTGTATGAGATGGATACCGGGTGGGGCAGTTTCTGGATGGTCATTATTTCTGTCTCTGCTCCTAACTTTGTCTCTGTAAGTCCTTCCATAGATATTTTGTTCCCCATTCTAAGAAGGATCAAAGTGTCCCCACTTTGGTCTTCCTTCTTCTTGAGTTTCATGTGTTTTGCAAATTGTATCTTGGATATTCTGAGCTTCTAGGCTAATATCCACTTATCAGTGACTACATATCATGTGTGTTCTTTTGTGATTGGGTTACCTCACTTAGGATGATGTCCTCCAGATCTATCCATTTGTCTAAGAATTTCATTAAGTGCTGAGTAGTACTCCATTGTGTAAATGTACCACATTTTCTGTATCCATTCCTCTGTTGAGGGACATTTAGGTTATTTCCAGCTATTATAAATAAGGCTTCTATGAACATAGTGGAACATATGTCCTTATTACAAGTTGAACCATCTTCTGGGTATATGCCCAGGAGAGGTATTGCTGGGCCTTCCAGTAGAACTATGTCAAATTTTCTGAGAAACTGCCAAACTGATTTCCAAAGTGGTTGTATCAGCAGCCAAAGTCTTTCTTAAAGTAGCTTTTTTCTCGCCTCCAACTTCTAATTATTTCATGCTTTGGTATACCTAAGCATTTATGGACTGATGAGTCACCACAAGTCCAGTTGTATTTTCCATTCACTTCTATGCAGGTCTTACATGATACTTTTACCCTCACAGTGAAACACAGCATGTACTGTTTAAAGCATTGGCCAAAATAAATAAAACATTTAAAGTAAAAATCCTGTAACATTACAACTACCAAACAATATTGAGACTCTATTAAATGCAAAATATTTGCTATTCTAGAACCACCGTGATGAATGGAATACTAGTTTACCTTTAAAGAAAGCACAGTCTAAAGGCCAGACACACCCAGGGACAAGAATGCTATAGTGTAATAAGCTCTCTTTTAGGCAAGCTCAGTATGCTTTGGCAGATCAGAAAAGTACCCAACCCACTGGGAATTGTCTGGGAGACTTCTCAGAGAAGGTGTTGCTTGGCTGAGTTCTACATGATTAGCAACTGCCATGTGTAGAATGGGGAAAGAACATTCAGAAAAGGAAAAGGAAAATCCAAAATATGAATTTGTAAAGCAAACTAAAGAACTTGAAAGAAGTATCATTTGACAAGAGAATGTATAGTTAGTTGGCAGAATATGAATGGTGTTGGCAGCATGAGGTTCTCCTCAAACTCCTTCTCAGGTACTCAGTCACAACAATGAGAAAAGTAACTAACACATGCTGTAAGAAAAACTGCAGCTACGACTTCCTGAGCACTTAATGGGTAATAACTATTTCAGTAACTTTTATCATTCCTTTATTTAATTCTCAAAATGATTCTAGGAGACAAATATAGTTGTGACTCTCATTTCAAAAACAAGATTAAAATTATATAAAATATATTTTAAAATGAAAGAATAAAAAAACAAGAGTACAGAGATTCTGATAGATCAAGTCATCTGTCCAATTCAATTAGCAATGATAACACTGGATTTAAATACTGATCTGTATAAATCTAATCCATGTTCTTAGCAATTACCTTTAACTGTAGAGAAGATCTTAAGTACCAGTATTGAAAATAATTCAATAGACAATGAAATACAATTGACAATGCTTGAAACCAGAAATAAGCAAATGCCTTGGTCTCACTTTCCTGTTAGCAGCAGGTAAGTAGGAGTGGACTATTGCTATTACCACAGCTTTCATTACTTAGTCTTTGTGGCTGTTTTGTTTTTAGCAAGCTGCTCGTATCAGTTTATGACTGGGCCCAGGAAAGCAAGGAAATTTCTTCCTGTAAGACAAATCTTCTCTTCTCTGGTCTGACTGAACTAGAAGAAGAACCAAGCTTCAAATTGGTGAGGTTTCCTTCCCTCGGGGATCCACCATGTGGTTAACTCTCCCTTGTCCCCAAACAGGACTAGAAAATACATATCTAAAAGAGGTCTGTGGTCTAAGGTTTCTTTTCTTCTATCATATGCAGAAAGTCTTTGTGTTCCTGGTCTCTGCTTCTCTTCTTTATCTACCTCCTTTTCTCCCTCCCTCCCCATTCTCTCAGATTCTCCTCCAAGCTCCCACCTCTGTATGTATCTCATCTTCATTCTGTGTTGCCCTTCTGCAATCTCTCTTCATCTCTGTCTTACAATTCAATCAGGTCCTACATTAAACATACAGCTTTTGAGTCTTTGTGCTTTGCTCAAACTTTGGAACTCTAAGGGAAAGTCCCTATGGAGTACTCCAAAGCTGACATGGTAATATGGGTGGCATGTAGAGAGGACAGAAGGACAAAAGTGCATCTGCATTACGTCAGTCTGAGCTCAGTGAAGAATAGCCAGAGGAGATTTCTCTGGATGGTCTCAGAGACTGGGTCAGACACCTGGCTGAGGTACTTGAAACTGTGCACCTGATACTAGTGACTGGCAATGATTTATCACAATCTGTCTCTAGGTTCTAGATTTCTTGTCCTCAAAGTGAAATATGGACTGATGATTTGTATGGCAATTTCCCACTGCAGAGTTCATTTCTCTGTAAAATTGCTAGAATATGGACCCATTTGGGGCTATCATTTTTACTGGAATTAGGCAAAAAAAAAAAAAAATGCTGCTGTTCCCATTGTGTTCAATTGTGCTGTTTACCTACATCCACCTCCATCCTAAAATGCTTATGTGAGTCAAATTCTGTTTCTTTGTCCTCTACCAAATACTGAATGATTCGTAAGTTCTTGAATTCCCAACATAGAGTACCTGAGCTATGAAAACACAGCCATAGTTTAAAAAAATTTTAAGATAGTTTTAAAGATGGATTTGCAAATAAGAATAAGTGTGAGTTAGAAACCCCACCTAGACATGAACAGAAACAGATTCCATATGTGGTGGTACATGGCTATTCTTAGATGATAGGAAAAAAATCTATCTGGCCAATTCTGATAACAAGGCTCTGAAACAGGCAGAAGTTCCCCAACTTATTGGAGGAATAAGACACAGTCCTTGATTGAAAAACAGTGTGTCTATTGAGACTCTTACTTAGAGTTCGAGTTTCTTGTTTCTGTAGTGAAGGACATGATTAAGAGGATCTAAGATTACTGGGGCAGTTTAAGGGAAACTCTTGGAATGAAACCAGATCTATCAGAGCAAAGCTCTTGCCAAGAACAGGTTTTTCTTTTTTTTTTTTAATTGGATATTTTATTTATTTACATTTCAAGTGTTATCCCCTTTCCTGGTTTCCCCTCCACAAATCCCTAGCCCATTCCCTGTCCCCCTGCTTCTGTGAGGGTGCTCCCTCTTCCACCCACCCACTCCCATCTCACCACCCTAGCATTCCCCTATACATGGACATTGCGCCTTCACAGAACCAAGGGCCTTGCCTCTCAATGATGCCAGATAAGGCCATCCTCTGTTACATATGCAGCTGGAGCCATGGGTCCCTCCATGTACTCTTTGGTTGGTGGTTTAGTCCCTGGGAGCTCTGGGGGTTCTGATTAGTTGATATTGTTCTTCCTATGACTTTGTAAGCCTCTTCAGCTCCTTCAGTCCTTCCCCTAACTCCTCCACTGGGAACTCCACGATCAGTCTGATGGTGGTTGCCAGCAGCCATATCTGTATTGGTCAGGATCTGGCAGAGCCTCTCAGGAGACAGCTATATTGGGCTCCTGTCAGAAAGCATTTCTTGGTATCAGCAATAGTGTCTGGGTTTGGTGTCTGCATGCAGGATGGATTCCAAGGTGGGGGAGTCTCTGGATAGCCTTTCCTTCTGTCTCTGTTCCACTCTTGTCCCTGTTTTTCCTTTAGACAGGAGCAATTCTGAGTTAAAATTTTGGAGATGGGTGGGTGGCCCCATTCCTCAACTGGGGAACTTGCCTAACCTCTGGATATGGTCTCTACAGATTCTCCCTCCACTTTGTGGAATATTTCAGCTAATGTTATCCCCACTGAGTCCTGAGAGCCTCTTGCTTTCCTGGCATCTGGGACTTTCTAGTGACTATCCCCAGTCCCCATGCCCCATTGCTGCACACCTCTGTTCAATTTCCTGACCCTCTGTACATCTCCATCTCCTCCCATACCTAATCCTGTCCCTTTTTCCTCCTTGCCCTTTTCTCTGTCTCCCAAGTCCCTTCCACCCTCTACCTCCAATGGTTATTTTGTTCCCCCTTCTAAGTAAGACTGAAGCATCCATACTTTGGTCTTCCTTCTTCTTGAGCTTCATATGGTCTGTGAGTATTCCAAGCTTTTTGCCTAATATGGACTTATCAGTGAGTACATACCCTGTGTGTTCTTTTGTGACTGGGTTACCTCATTCAGGATGGTATCTTCTAGTTCCATCCATTTGCTTGCAAATTTCATGAGGTTTTTTCATTGTTTTTTATACTTGAGTAGTACTTCATTGTGTAAATGTACCACATTTTCTGTATCTATTCCTCTATTGAGGGACATTTGGGTTGTTTCCAGTTTCTGGATATTATAAGTAAGGCTGCTATGAACATAGTGGAGCATGTGTCCTTGTTATATGTTGGAGCATCTTTTGGGTATATGCCCAGGAGTGTTATAGCTGGGTCCTCAGGTAGTACTATGTCTAATTTTCTGAGGAACTACCAGACTGATTTCCAGAGTGGTTGTGCCAGCTTGCAATCCCATCAGCAATGGAGGAGTGTCGAGACAAAAGGTTTAGTCTAGCTCCAAAAACTCTTAATTAATTAATAACCAATGCTGAAAACTTCAATATGATCAACCATGTGATGGCTCCAGCTGCACTCTGATAGTTTTACTTTGTACCTTTCTAGTTTTTACTATCCTCAACACTGACTGTCATTTTATCTCATTAGAGTGAAGAAACAAAATCACTGTAAATATTGTCCTATTTTTCAATTGAATAACTATGATTTTCAGAACAAACCAAGCTTAATTTGTAATTTTGAACTTGTACCATTTCCTTTAGAATGACCAGAAATGCTTAAACCAAAAGACTGAAGTACAAACTTACCCGCATTTCAACACTTGTTCCAGTAAGTCAGATCTCTTTATTGTGTCATCCTCTGTATTTCTGGAAGACCTCTTTCTCAATTTTATTGCAATCATCAAATCTTAAGGGTTGGGGATATAGATTGGTGTTGGAGTGCTTTATATAGCATGCTTAAGATATTGAGTTCTATTCCCTACTCCTAAATATAACAATTAATAATTAATAAAATCATCCAATCTTCCTTATCCATGACACATGACTTCAGGAGAGTAAACCTTCTCAAGAGTCTAGATTTCTTTTTCCCTGAGAAATGTAGAGTACTCACTCTTGGCATGACTTTACCAATGTGATCTTTACAAAAGGACATTCACTTAAAAAGAGATGAGTAAAAATGGCTACTAGATGGTTAAAGATGATGGAAACCTACCTGTAGCCTGGGAATCTTATTGGCACTAAGAAATTGCTGCATTGACACTCTAAAGAGAAATAATTGAAAAAGTTCTTGATACTTTGTAAATATCATTCTGCTCTTAAAAGATGCCTAACTAGCCATTCTATCAGTGCTTTAGATATTTTAATGGACTAACAACACTAAGCCACTTCAAATTTCCTAACACTGGCTGATTCAAGTCTTGCTTATCTCCAGAGAATGCTGTTACAAGTTTCCACCTTGTTTTTGTTATTTATAAACTATGAAAACACTATGTTGTTGTACTTGGCTGCTGTTAAGATCATCTCACAGTCTAATGAACTTTGACTCTGCATATATACAATCCTTGCTTTAGTAGTCTCTCTTAATACACTTTCCATGAATGATGATGGAAACTTTTTATGGGATTTGACTGTTATCAGTATGCTGATGATTCCCTATTCTAAACCTTCAGCCCATAAAATTCTCTCAGAGCAATGTGGTTATCTGGACAGAGAGATGCTCAATTGAGAAAATGCCTCCATCATATTGGCCCATAGGCAAGACTGTGAGGCATATTGCTTTTATTTATGACTGATGTGGGAGAGCCCCGAGCACTGAGAGTTGTGCCACTGCGAGGTAGGTAAAGAGGCTGAGCAAACCATGAAGAACAGTGTTCCTCCATGGACTGTGCTGGCTTCCATGTTCCTGCTTTGACTAATTGCCCTCACTTCCCTTCACATTGGGCTGTAAGCTTAGGATAAACCCTTTCCTCACCAAATTGCTTTTTGTTGTGGTGTCAATCACAGCAATACAAAAAAAACAAAAAACAAAAAACAGGACAGCATCCTACAGTCCTGCCTACTATAACTATATCACACTAGAATTTTCACTTTGAATTACCTCCAAAACCATCAATTCCTCTTTTCTTTAACTATACCTAAACCTGAATTCAGTCATTTCTTATCATCCTTGCTAAAATCTCAGTCTAATTCAGCATCTTCTTTACACCACTACAATGGTTTCTTATCGCTGATATTCTCATGTTTAAAGTACCCTAATTGCTTCCCATTGTATATAAATCAAAACTTAAAATCCAAATCATGACCTTTAAAGATGCTTTAAGAATTGCAACTCTCTAATTTTCATCTTCCTGATCCTGTTTTTCAGTTTTCCTCAGACTACACTAACTCTTATTCCATCCCAAAACTATAACACTGGCTTCTAGTTTTGTTATTTCACTACATTTTTCCAATTCTTGGAAGCTACTTTTCCCATTTCTTCACACTGTATCAGCCTTGTTTTCTTCTTTCAGGTTGAATCTTAACTAACCATAGAATCAGAGAAATTTTTTTAAACAGTCTCATAACCAAACCTCATCACTCTTCCATCACCTTAATAATGGAAATAATCATATTTATATGGTCTTTTATAGTTTTTTTTTTCATATTTTCACCAACGTCCTGCCCTGGAATACAAGCATTTTCTAGAAAGAGATATTTGTGTTTATTTTCATGGTTGAAAATCTCACACATCTATCTATGCAAATCAAAACAACCCTGAGATTCCACCTTACACCAGTCAGAATGGCTAAGATCAAAAATTCAATCACAAAAGAACTCACATAACATGTACTCACTGATATGTGGATACTAGCTAGCCCAGAAGCCTAGACTACCCAGGATACAACTTACTAAACACATGAATCTCAAGAAGAATGAAATTCAAAATGTGGTCTCAGTGCCCCTTCCTAGAATCAAGAACAAAGCGCACACTGAAGGAGTTACAGAGATCATGTGTGAAGCTGAATCAAAAGGATGGACCAACCAGTGACAGCGGCTGCAAGGGATCCCTCCCATAATCAGCCACCAAAATAAACACTATAGCATATGCCAGCAAGATAATGCTGAAAGGGACCTGATATAGCTGTCTTGTGGGAGGCTATACCAGTGCCTGGTAAACACAGAAGTGNGGGGGTGGGTAGGGGAGCAGGGCGGGGACGCGGGAGGGTAAGGGAAAATTTCTGGATAACATGTGAAATGTAAATGAAGAAAATATCTAATAAAGAGAAAAAAAAAACAAACTCGTGTGTGCTCCTCTACTGCCATCTTGTGGTCAGTTCTTTTCCTCACCCGCCTCTATCCTAAGATCCACTTTTTTTGTTTGTTTGTTTGTTTTTTTTTTTTGTTAAGCATTGCTTGAAAGGAAAAAATGAAAATTGCTCTAGTAACTAATAACAACATATGAGATCTTATTATTGATATGGTTAACAGAGAGATAGAGAACAGAAGAAGAAAGACTTAGCTTGGTCTTCCTTGCAAGAATCATCATAGAATGCCATTCAGTAAAAGGTGAGGACTGAGACAAATCTAAGAGAATGAGAATTTGCAAGGAGAAAATAATTTTCAGGTATGCAATATAAAATGAAAGCGAACGATTGCAGTTGGGAGGCTCTTGTTATTAAAGGAAAGAAAAGGAAAGGACAATGGAAAAGGGGGAAAAAGGAAAAGGAAAAGGAAAGGGAAAAAAATTGAATGTCCTAATATCTTACTTAATCTGAAAGGTGATAAAGTATTCAGGAGTTGTTGATGAAGTCTATCTCTAAAGATTATCTTGCTGGGTATGGTGGCACACGCCTTTAATCCCAGCACTCCAGAGGCAGAGGCAGGCAGATTTCTGAGTTCGAGGCCAGCCTGGTCTACAAAGTGAGTTCCAGGACAGCCAGGGCTATACAGAGAAACCCTGTCTCGAAAAACCAAAAAAAAAAAAAAAAAATAAGGAAAGGAAAGGAAAGGAAAGGAAAGGAAAGGAAAGGAAAGGAAAGAAAGAAGAAAAAGAAAAAGATTATCTCTATGTTAATATAAGGTCTTGTTTAGGAAAACTGGAGAGTAGGAGTTTCTCCTTGAATTAGCATATATTTGGGAGAAATGCAATTTTGAGTGACTTAACTTACTTCTGAATCCTGATGAAAGAACGTGGAGATGAAAAGGGAGAGGATGAGAGAGGAGAAAAGTAGAGAGGAAAGAGAAGAAAACAGGAGACAGGGAGAAGTAAGGGGAATGAAGGGAAAGAGAAAGAGTAAGAGAAAAGGAACACAGGAAAGAGGAGCAGAGGAGAGGACAGGGTAAACATCAGGGGCTTTAAGTTTGGGGAAATGACATTACTACTAATAATAAGCCAGGTGCAGTGACACATGCTTTTAATCCCAGCACTCAAGAGGCAGAAGCAGGTTTAACTCTGTGAGTTCGAAGCAAGCTTGGTCTACATAGTGAGTTCCAGGACAGTCAAACCTATATAGTAGTATTCAATTAAAAAAAAAAAAAAGAAGAAGAAGAAGCCGGGTGTGGTGGTACACGCCTTTAATCCCAGCACTTGGGAGGCAGAGGCAGGCGGATTTCTGAGTTTGAGGCCAGCCTGGTCTACAAAGTGAGTTCCAGGACAGCCAGAGCTATACGGAGAAACCCTGTCTCGAAAAAAAAAAAAAGAAGAAGAAGAAAGAAGGAAGGAAGGAAGGAAGGAAGGAAGGAAGGAAGGAAGGAAGGAAGGAAGGAAGGAAGGAAGGATAGGGCTGGAAAGATTTTTTTTTTTAGAATTAGATATTCTCTTTATTTACATTTCAAATGTTATCCCTTTTCTTAGTTTCCCCTCTGAAAATCCCCTATCCTCTTCCCCCTCCCCCTGCTCCCCAACCTACCCACTCCTGTTTCCTGGCCCAGGTATTCCCCTATACTGGGGCATAGAACCTTCACAGGACCAAGAGCCTTGGAGAGAAGAAAAAAGAAAGAAAGAAAGAAAGAAAGAAAGAAAGAAAGAAAGAAAGAAAGAAAGAAAGAAAGAAAGAAAGAAAGAGAGAGAGAAAGAAAGGGAGAAAGAGAGAGAGGGAGGGAGGGAGGAAGGAAGGAAGGAAGGAAGGAAGGAAGGAAGGAAGGAAGGAAAGAGAAAGAAGGCAATCATAAGCAAATGATGAAAAATTAACCATATCACAAGGCAGAATAAGTTCATTTTTGTCACATAGGATTTAACATTTAGGTTGATTCAGTTAGAGGAAAATTGTTAATGGAATCTAGATATATAATTTCCCTGTCTTTGATGGCACAGTTTTTTTCAACAGAATACAACTTTGTGTTTTGAAAATATTAATAAAAGTATTGAACCTTGTGTGATTTAAAGAAATAGAAGAATTTATGGGATACAATACAATTAAGAAAGAGAGACATGTAGGCAAATAGCTAGGAATATGAAAATGTTGTGGATATTGTTAACCATGACACACCATCTTGTAAAGTACCTCCATTTTGGTTACACAACTCCCTGAGATAACAAATGGCTTCACACAGCTTTCCTTCCTAGTGAAATTCCCAATTCTGATCAAGCCTAACTTCTCCAGGTGACACTCAAGTCTTCTTTCTTTGAAGGAAGCCTGATTTCCCACTCCTATACCCTGGTCCAGGGGTGGATTTCCCACTACTATACCCTGGTCCAGGGATGGAGCACACTCCCTTCTAGCATTCTTCACCTCCTCATAGCCAGGCACCTGAAGGGCTGCAAGCCTTCACCAGCCACTGCTTCTCCCATAGAAAAACCCACTGTGCCTTCAAGTGCATTTCCTCCAGGACAAACTTCTAGATCAGAAAAAAATGTCAAATTCTCATCCTACCAAAATGGTTAAGTCTCCACCGGCGTCATTACTGACTTGTAACTATTCCTTAGAGCCCACCCTACAAGCTAGCCCCTTGAGTTACTTTTCTCTTTTTCAAAGCTAAACTATGTTCAATCCCAGGTCTTCAAGACAGCTTCACCAGTCAGCAAGAATCTGGTCAGCTCCACTATTTTCCATTCTTGCCCTCACCACCAAGAGAGAAAAGTCCCACTCTGCCCACATCCCTGCCTTGCCTTTCAACTCTCAACCACAAGTGGAGAGAGGGATGGAAGACAAAGGGAAAGTAAGAGAGGGGGGGAAGGAAGGAAGGAAGGAAGGAAGGAAGGAAGGAAGGAAGGACGGAAGGAAGGAAGGAAGGAAGGAAGGAAGGAAGGAAGGAAGGAAGGAAGGAAGGAAGGGTCTCAAGAACTCTTGAGCTGGGCATGGTGGCACATGCCTTTAATCCCAGAACACAAGCAAGCAGGTCTCGGTGACTTCGAGGCAACCAGTGCTATGTAGAGAAATGAGGAAAGGGGATAAAATTTGAAATGTAAAAAAAAAAAAAATCTAATAAAAAAGAAAAATAAATAAAATAAATAAATAAATTCTCACCTGCCCCATAAAAAAAGAGAAAACTTGCCTCAACATAAATTTTAAATTTTTGAATAATACAGTCCATCACAGTGTCCCCTTGAAGTCCTAACCTGAAACCTTTCAGATATAAGTTGACATCATTCTTAATTTTTAAAAATTAAGAAAAATTTTTGCACAGAGGCCTCATTTAGATATTAATGTTCAATTTTTGAATTGATGTTTTATGTCAACTAAGTTATTTCCAAGAATTATTTATTAACTTATCTGAAAATACAGGAGTGTTCATTATATTTTCTAAGATTTATATATGAAAATAATGTCTATAATCCACACTATGTTGTTCATTTTCTTTCAGCAAAACTATATTAAAAGAAAGCACTGTAAATGGTCAACACTGGTGATTTTCTAAAATTACTAGTGTTAAAACCCTGATTTTAGGATCATTCACATAAAAGTGAGGAGCTCATGCTCATAAGGAAGATGTACCTTGACTTCTGAGCACAGCACCAAAGCACTGAACTGCTTGTAATCCACATGAAGAGATAAGCGCACTGCTTCTACTCTGGTGAAAATAACTGCCTCTTAGAAATCTTATCTAATTCAAACCTCAAGCCATCAAAGCAAATTTAATCACTCTCTATATACCTTCTGGTGGGTAATTTTTAGCCTAGACACCTATAATTCAAAATTCAAAACCAATCACATCTTCCTCTCATATCATACCCAAAAATATTCAGAAAATGTGAGGTCTATTTTAAATAGTCAAAAAAACAAACTTCTTTTCTGATTTAAATTTTTCTCATTAATTTTTAAAATATTTTCAAATCTTTCCTTTATCAAAGCACTAGCCTTCTATCACTAAAGAAAGGTCAAAGAATGCTATAATAAAAAGATCTAATGCAGGCATGGTATTTGTAGATAATCAAAAGCTGCACCACCTTTTTAGAGTAATTTTATGTTTTATTTGTTTTTCTGTTAAATTTTAATGATCTTTGATCCACCATAATTATTGCATAACAATACAGACTTTTTTAAGGATATAAAATGCTACAAGAATAATAAGGCACATTCTTTAGTTGATGTACAAAGGCATCAAAAAATTTTTAACAAAAATAAGATTGCTCTTTTGAAAGTTCATTGGAAAGGAAAATGGGGGGAATTTTTTTAACAAATATGTAAAACATTTAACAATCTAGGAAGAAAATCTTGTTCTGTTTAACAGAAAAGATAATTGGGATCCAAGAACCCTTTAATAAGTTAGTTTTCTACCCAGCACATTTAAATGGAAGCTCTCAGCTCTGGGTATGTACATGACATGCAAATGGTATTTCTTACCCACTTACAAAGTGGTCAAAATTAAATTGTAAAAGCTCTAATTTACTGATCTAAACCAAAACAAGTATATATATATATGAGTGAAATGTTGCTTCAGAAAATTAAGAATAATACAATACAATACAGCCTACCTTCCCCATTCATGTGTTTAGATATGATATTGTCCAAAGTGACAATATCATAGGGCAGTGGAGCTTTAAGGGTTGGCCTACTGTAAGATCCTAAGGTCATAGGAAACAAAATACCCATGAAAGCAGTTACAGAGACAAAGTTTGGAGCTAAGACGAAAGGATGGACCATCTAGAGACTACCCCACCCAGGGATCCATCCCATAATCAGCCACCAAACCCAGACACTATTGCATATGCCAGCAAGATTTTGCTGAAGGGACCCTGATATAGCTATCTTGTATGAGGCTATGCCAGTGCCTGGCAAATACAGAAGTGGATGCTCACAGTCATCTATAGGATGGAACACAGGGCCCCCAATGGAGGAGCTAGAGAAAGTACCCAAGGAGCTGAAGGGGTCTGCAATCCTATAGGTGGAACAACAATATGAACTAACCAGAACCCCAGAGCTCGTGTCTCTAGCTGCATATGTAGCAGAAGATGGCCTAGTCGGCCATCATTGGGAAGAGAGGCCCCTTGGTATTGCAAACTTTATAAGCCCCAATACAGGGGAATGCCAGGGCCAAGAAGTGGGAGTGGGTGGGCAGGGGAGCAGGGTGGGGGAGGGTATAGGGAACTTTCGGGATAGCATTTGAAATGTAAATTAAGAAAATATCTAATTTTTAAAAATATGAAAAAAAAAGAGGTGTTTTTTTCATGTCACTCTTAGTAACCCTAGTAAGAAAATTGCTCTACAAGGACTAAGCTTGGTCCCATTAGATCAGATATGACCACCATGGCTAACATGACAGGGTACAGCCCTCACCAGAACTGAGCTGATACAGACACAAAAGCATGAGGTAAATATCTTCCCTAGATAAAGGTATCTGTATCCGATACACTAAATACTGAAAAAAATTCAAAACCCAAGTTCACAGGACTTACTTAATCTTTAGAAAAATAAGAATATGGGTGATTCTATTAAAGCAGAAATGTCTCAAGAGCTTTCACCACTAAATGTGACACAAATGCATGACTTTCCATGCTGTGATTACCACTAAAATATAAAATTTATCACAAATAAAAATAATTTAAAATGGTGACATATTATTCATTGTCTCATCTTCATAAGCAATCCAAGTATGTTGTGAAAGGGATGTAGCTCACTGGTAGAATATTTTTCAAGCATACACAGGATCCTAGATGATAGATAGATAGATAGATAGATAGATAGATAGATAGATAGATAGAATATATTATATTATATTATTTGAAAAAAATTAAAAGAATGGAAGGTGAAGCTTAGAGAACTCTATACCAACATTTTAACTCTTAAGTCTACAAAAATCTAAAATTTTGTTCTTTAATTTAATAAAGAGATGACAGATATTATTTGAGACTTCTAGGAAACATGTCTGTGCGATGACAAGCTGACTGTGAGAGAATCATGCTTCTAGAAGCTATGATTCAAAGACTGTGTGATTGCTGAGTGCTGGCATGGCACTTCACAGTTACTTGGTTCCTATTATGCATGATAAGTTTAGATTACTAAGGATGGGCTGAGGAGTTGATTCAGAGATTAAGAGCACATGTAGTTCTTTCAAAAGACCTGGGTTCAATTCATAGCACCTACATGGTGTCTCAAAACCATCTGTAACTCCAATCTCAAGAGATATGATGTTCCCTTTTGACCTCCACATGTATTCATGTAGTACACACATATTCATGCAATCGAAACACATAAAATGATAAGATATGTAAATGTTTTTAAATTATATTATATTTAATCTAATTATTACAGGTAACTAAAATTATTTAGGATAATAAGAAAAGTATCTGTCCAAATTTCCAAGAAAATTATGATTTTTTGTAAGGAGAAACTATAAACTATAAGGATGTTTTGTTTTGTTTTGCTAAAAGTAAAAAGGGTAATTTGTTGTAAGTAAAATGATTGTCTCAAAATGAATAAGACAGAAAGCAAAGGACAAAAAGCTGAGTGACAGAAACACTACAAAAATTTGTAGAAGACAAATTCTATCAAAGGTACTTTATATATGACAACCAAATTTTATGTGTTGTATTAAAAAAAAAACTTTTGAGTAAGTTTTCAGAACATACATTTTTAAATGTTAACAGTGAATCTGATCTATAACATTTCTATATGTTAACAGTGAATAATTTAGAGGGGAGCAGGGCAATTATTTTATTTAGTAGCCTTCACAAAATTAAATGTCTATAAATAAATTTATGCAAATAGGTAAAAACTATAAAACACCAATTAATGACATTTTAAAAATATAAACACATGGAAAAGTAGCCTGTGTTCATGTATTGAACCATCAGAATCTATACAATAAATGTAAACCCTGCCAAAAGAGCAACATCTTTCTTTACAGAATTAGAAAGAACAATATTGAAAATTACATGGAGCCACAAAAACTACTCATCAAGAAACCATAAAATCCTCTCATTTGTGACAATGTAGACAGACCTATAGGGAACTTCATTAAGTGAAATAAGTCAAAGCAAAGAAGAAATAGTCCTGCATGATCTCTCTCTTAAATGGAATCTTGAAAGATTGACCTCAAAAAATTACTACTAGTCGGAATCTCAAAGAAAGAAAGGTTTGACCAAAGGGCACAATTTGATAAGCAGAATCAGTTCTGGTGTTTTATCATTTGAGGGAGGAATACATTCTGGTGGCCAATTCTACTGCAGAATAAAATATTAAATTATGCCATCTTAATGTACTTTGGAAAAAAAAAAGAAATTTGATTGAATCAACCATTAAAAAGTGAAAACAGCTGACTGCCAGAGCAGGTGAGGGAGTCATCTTGTGTCCTGGGTCCCTTAGAGACCAGTCTGCACAGGTGAGAGTGCAGACTGCAGAAGCAACACAGCTTCTGAAACAGACCCCGGGTCAGGCTCCAGACATCCAGAAGCCTTCCCCGACAAAGGACAGGTGTCTATCTGGAAGGCTCTGAATGCTGGAGCAGGTGAGGGAGCCATCTTGTAATCCAGGTCCCTCAGAGACCAGTCTGTGCGGGTGAGAGTGCAGACTGCAGAGACAACACATCTTCTGGGACAGGCCCTGTTTCAGGCCTTCAATTTCAGCAAGAAGGCAGGTCTGAACTCCAGACCTCTATGCACCTTCCCTGCAAGAGGAAAGCCTGCCTGAAGAGAGTACTCTGACCACTGAGACGCAGGAAAGAGCTGGACTCCCAGGACTACTGATAGAGGCTAACAGAATCATAGGAAGAACAAGTTCCAACCAGAGACAACTATAACAACTAATGCCAGAGATTACCAAATGGTGAAAGGCAAACATAACATTCTTACTAACAGAAACCAAAACCACTCACCATCATCAGAACCCAGCACCCCACATCAGCCAGTCCTGGATACCCCAATACACCAGAAAAGCAAGACTTGGATTTAAAATCATATCTCATGAGGCTGGTAGAAGACTTTAAGAAGGACATTAATAACTCACTTAAAGAAATACAGGAGAACACTGCTAAAGAGGTAGAAGTCCTTAAAGAATTACAGGAAAACACAAATAGGTGATGGAATTGAACAAAACCGTCCAAGACCTAAAAAGGGAAGTAGAAACAATAAAGAAAACCCAAAGTGAGACAACTCTGGAGATAGAAACCATAGGAAAAAATCAGGAACCATAGATGCGAGCATCAGGAAGAGAATACAAGAGATGGAAGAGAGAATCTCAGGTTGCAGAAGATTCCATAGGGATCATGGACACAACAATCAAAGAAAATGCAAAAAGATCCTAATTCAAAACATCCAGAAAATCCATGGCCACAATGAGAAGACCAAATCTACAGATAATAGGAGTAGATGAGAATAAAGATTTTCAACTTAAAGGGCCAGCAAATATCTTCAAAAAATTATAGAAGTAAACTTCCCAAACTTAAAAAAAGAGATACCCATAAACGTTCAAGAAGCCTACAGAACTCCAAATAGACTGGATCAGAAATAAAATTCCTCCTGACACATAATAATCAGAACAACAAATGCACTAAATAAAGAGAATATTAAAAGCAATAAGGTAAAAAAGTCAAGTAACATATAAAGGCAGGCCTATTAGAATTACACCAGACTTCTCACCAGAGACTATGAAAGCCAGAAGATCCTGGACAGATGTTATACAGACACTAAGAGAACACAAATGCCAGGCCAGACTACTATACCCAGCAAAACTCTCATTTACCATAGATGGAGAAACCAAAGTATTCCATGATAAAACCAAATTCACACAATATCTTTCCACTAATCCAGCCCTTCAAAGGATAATAAACAGAAAACTCCAACACAAGAACAAAAACTACAACCTAGAAAAAGCAAGAAAGTAATCCTTCAACAAACCTAAAAGAAGACAGCCACAAGAACAGAATTCCAACTTTAACAACAAAAATAACAGGAAGCAACAATTACTTTTCTTTAATTTCTCTTAACATCAATGGACTCGATTCCCCAATAAAAAGACATTAGATTAATAGACTGGCAACACAAACAACACCCAATGTTCTGCTGCTTACAGAAAACCCACCTCAGGGAAAAAGACAGACACTACCTTATGATGAAAGGCTAGAAAACAATTTTCCAAGCAAATGGTCCGAAGAAACAAGCTGAAGTAGCCATTCTAATATCGAATAAAATTGACTTTCAACCCAAAGTTGTCAAAAAAGACAAGGAGGGGGACTTCATACTCATCAAAGGTAAAATCAACCAAGATGAACTCTCAATTCTGAATATCTATGCTGCAAATACAGGGCAACCACATTCATTAGAGAAACTGTAGTAAAGCTCAAAGCACACATTGTACCTCACACAATAATAGTGGGAGACTTCAAACCCACTCTCACCAATGGACAGATCCTGGAAACAGAAACTAAACAGAGACACATGGACATTAACAGAAGTCATGAGACTAATGGATTTAATAGATATCTACAAAACATTTTATTCTAAAACAAAAGGATATACATTCTTCTCAGCGTCACATGGAACCTGTTAAAAAATTGACCATATAATTGGTCACAAAACAGGCCTCCACAGAGACAATAATATTGAAATTATCCCATGCAACCTATCTGACCACCATGGACTAAGGCTGACCTTCAATAACAACATAAATAATACAAAGCCAACATTCACATGGAAACTGAAAAACACTCTACTCAATGATTCCTTGGTCAAGAAAGAAATTAAAGACTTTTGGGGGTTTAATGAAAATGAAGCCACAACATACCCAAACTTATGGGACACAATGAAAGCAGTCCTAAGAGGAAAACTCATAGCCCTGAGTGCCTCCAAAAAGAAACTAGAGAGAGCATACACTAGCAGTCTGACATCACACCTAGAAGCTCTAGAACTAAAGGAAGGAAATTTCCCCAAGAGGAGTAGACAGCAGGAAATAATCAAACTCAGGGCTGAAATCAACCAAGTAGAAAAAAAAAAGAACTACTCAAAGAATCAACCAAACCAGGAGCTGGTTCTTTGAGAAAATCAACAAGATAGATAAACCCTTAGCCAGATTAAGTAGAGGGCACAGGGACAGTATCCTACTTAACAAAATCATAAATGAAAAAGACATAACAAAAGAACCTGAGGAAATCCAAAATATCAACAGATCCTACTACAAAAGGCTATATTCAAAAAAAAAAAAAAAAAAGGCTATACTCAAAAAAAACTAGAAAACCTGGATGAAATGGACAACTTCCTAGACAGATACCAGGTACCAAAGTTAAATCAGGATCAGATTAATGATTTAAACACTCCAATCTCCCCTAAAGAAATAGAAGCAATCATCAATTGTCTCTCAACCAAAAAAAGCCCAGGACCAGATAGGTTTAGTGCAGAGTTCTATCAGACCTTCTACCAACTCTCCTCAAACTATTCCACAAAATAGAAACAGAAGGTACTCTACCTAATTTATTCTACGAAGCCACAATTACTCTGATACCTAAACCACAAAAGATCCAACAAAGAAAGGGAACTTCAGACCAATTTCCCTTATGGGTATCAATGCAAAAATATTCATTAAAATCCTTGCAAACCGAATCGAAGAACACATCAAAACGATCATCCATCATGACCAAGTAGGCTTCATCCCAGGGATGCAGGGATGGTTTAATATACAGAAATCCATCAACGTAATCCACTATATAAACAAACTCAAAGATAAAAACCTCATGATCATCTCTTTAGATGCTGAGAATGCATTTGACAAAATCCAACACCCATTCATGATAAAAGTCTTGGAAAGATCAGGAATCCAAGGCCCATACCTAAACAAAACAAAAGTAATCTACAGCAAACCAGTAGCCAACATCAAACTGAATGGAGAGAAGCTGGAAGCAATCCCACTAAAATCAGGGACTAGACAAGGCTGCCCACTATCTCCCTACCTATTCAATATAGTACTTGAAGTCCTAGCCAGAGCAATTCGACAACAAAAGGAGGTCAAGGGGATACAAATTGGAAAGGAAGAAGTCAAAATATCACTATTTGCAGATGATATGATAATATATATAAGTGATCCTAAAAACTCCACCAGAGAACTCTTAAACCTGATAAACAGCTTCAGTGAAGTAGCTGGATATAAAATTAACTCTAACAAATCAATGGCCTTTCTCTACACAAAGGATAAATGGACTGAGAAAGAAATTAGGGAAACAACACCCTTCACAATAGTCACAAACAATATAAAATATCTTGGTGTGATTCTAACTAAGGAAATGAAAGATCTGTATGATAAGAACTTCAAATCTCTGAAGAAAGAAATTGAAGAAAATCTCAGAAGATGGAATGATCTCCCATGCTCATGGATTGGCAGGATCAATATAGTAAAAATGGCTATCTTGCCCAAAGCAATCTACAGATTCAATGCAATCCCCATCAAAATTGCAACTCAATTCTTCACAGAGTTAAAAAGGGTTCTTTGCAAGTTCATCTGGAATAACAAAAAACCTAGGATAGCAAAAACCCTTCTCAACAATAAAAGAACCTCTGGTGGAATCGCCATGCCTGACCGAATGCTGTACTACAGAGCAATTGTAATAAAAACTGCATGGTACTGGTACAGCAACAGACAGGACCAATGGAATAGGATCGAAGACCCAGAAATGAATCCACACACCTATGGTCACCTGATCTTTGACAAGGGAGCTAAAACCATCCAGTGGAAAAAAGATAGCATTTTTAACAAATGGTGCTGGCACAACTGGCGGTTATCATGTAGAAGAATGAGAATTGATCCATTCTTATCTCCTTGTACTAAGGTCAAGTCTAAGTGGTTTAAGGAACTCCACATAAAACCAGAGACACTGAAACTTATAGAAGAGAAAGTGGGGAAAACCCTCGAAGATATGGGCACTGGGGAAAAATTCCTGAATAGAACAGCAATGGCTTGTGCTGTAAGATCAAGAATTGACAAATGGGACCTCATAAAGTTGCAAAGCAAAAGATACTGTCAATAAGACAAAAAGACCACCAACAGATTGGGAAAGGATCTTTACCAATCCTAAATCAGATAGGGGACTAATATCCAATATATATAAAGAACTCAAGAAGGTGGACATTAGAAAATCAAATAACCCCATTAAAAAATGGGGCACAGGGCTAAACAAAGAATTCTCAACTGAGGAATACCAAATGGCTGATAAGCACCTGAAAAAATGTTCAACATCCTTAATCATCAGGGAAATGCAAATCAAAACAACCCTGAGATTCCACCTCACACCAGTAAGAATGACTAAGATCAAAAATTCAGGTGACTGCAGATGCTGGCATGGATGTGGAGAGAGAGGAACACTCAATTGTTGATGGGACTGCAAGCTTGTTCAACCACTCTGGAAATCAGTATGGTGATTCCTCAGAAAATTGGACATAGTACTTCCAGAGGATCCAGCAATACCTCTCCTGGGCATATATCCAGAAGATGTTCCAACTGGTAATAAGGACACATGCTCCACTATGTTCATAGCAGCCTTATTTATANCATCCTGAGTGAGGTAACTCAATCACTAAAGAACTCACATAACATGTACACAGATAAGTGGATATTAGCCCAGAAACCTAGATTACCCAAGATACAATTTGCTAAATACCTGAAACTCAAGTAGAATGAAGATCAAATGGTGGACGCTCCGCCCTTCCTAGAATTAGGAACAAAGCACACATTGAAGGAGTTACAGAGATCAAGTGTAGAGCTGAAACAAAAGGATGGACCAACCAGTGACTGCTGCAGCTGGGGATCCATCCCATAATCAGCCACCAAACACAGACAATATTGCATATGCCAAGAAGATATTACTGAATGGGCCCTGATATAGCTGTCTCCTGTGAGTCTATACCAGTGCCTAGCAAACACAGAGGTGGATGCTCACAGTCAACTATGATATGGAACACAGGGTTCCCAAGGGAGGAGCTAGAGAAAGTACCCAAAGAGCTGAAGAGGTCTCACCCCTATAGGTGGAAGAACAATATGAACTAACTAATACCCCCCAGAGCTCATGTCTCTAGCTGCATATGTAGCGGAAGATGGCCTAATTGCCCATCAGTGGGAAGAGAGGCCCCTTGGTCATACAAACTTTATATGCCCCAGTACAGGGAAAGGCCAGGGCCAAGATGCGGGGGTGGGTGGGTAGGGGAGCAGGGCAGGGGATGAGGGAGGGTTTAGGGAACTTTCGGGATAACATTTGAAATATAAATGAAGAAAATATCTAATAAAAATTGGAGAAAAAAAAAAAACGATCATCCATCATGACCAAGTAGGCTTCATTCCAAGGATCCAGGGGTAGTTTAATATACAGAAATCCATCAACATAATCTACTATATAAACAAACTCAAAGACAAAAACTACATGATCATATCTTAGATGCTGAGAAAGCATTTGACATAATCCAGCACCCATTCATGATAAACGTCTTGGAAAGATCAGGAATTCAAGGCCCATACCTAAACATAATAAAAGCAATCTACAGCAAACCAGTAGCCAACATCAAACTGAATGGAAAGAAGCTGGAAGGAATCCCACTAAAATCAGGGACTAGACAAGGCTACCCACTTTCTCCCTAGCTATTCAATATAGCATTTGAAGTCCTAGCCAGAGCAATTAGACAACAAAAGGAGATCAAGGGGATACGAATTGGAAAGGAAGAAATCAAAATATCACTATTTGCAGATGATATGATAGTATATATAAATGACACTAAAAATTTCACCAGAGAGCTCCTAAACCTGATAAACAGCTTCAGTGAAGTAGCTGTATATAAAATTAACTCTAACAAATAAATGGCCTTTTTCTACACAAAGGATAAATGGGCTGAGAAATAAATTAGGGAAACAACACCCTTCACAATAGTCACAAATAATATAAAAAAATACCTTGGTGTGACTCTAACTAAGGAAGTGAAAGATCTGTATGATAAGAACTTCAAGTCTCTGAAGAAAGAAGTCAAAGAAGATCTCAGATTATGTAAAGATCTCCCATGCTCATGGATTGGCAAGGTCAATATAGTAAAAATGGCTATCTTGCTGAAAGCAATCTACAGATTCAGTGCAATCCCCATCATAATTCCAACTCAATTCTTCACAGAGTTAGAAAGGGCAATTTGCAAATTCATTTGGAATAACAAAAATCCTAGGATAGCAAAAAATATTCTCTACAATAAAAGAACCTCTGGTGGAATCACCATGCCTGACCTTAAGCTGTACTGTACTACAGAGCAATTGTGATTAAAAAAAAAAAAACTGCATAGTAATGGTACAGCAACAGACAGGTAGATCAGTGGAATAGAATTGAAGACCCAGAAATGAATCCAGACACCTATGGTCACTTGATCGTTGACAAGGGAGCTAATTCCACCATCCAGTGGGAAAATGACAGCATTTTCAACAAATGGTGCTGGCACTACTGGCACTTATCATGTAGAAGAATGTGAATTGATCCATTCTTATCTCCTTGTACAAAGCTCAAGTCTAAGTGGATCAAAGACATCCACATAAAACCAGAGACACTAATAATAATAATAATACATAATACATAAACAAACAGAGACACTGAAATTTATAGAGGAGAAAGTGGAGAAAAGCCTCCAAGATATGGGCACAAGGGAAAAATTCCTGAACAGAATAGCAATAGCTTGTGCTGTAAGATCAAGAATTGACAAATGGGACCTCATAAAATTGCAAAGCTTCTGTAAGGCAAAAGACACCGTCAATAAGACAAAAAGGACACCCACAGATTGGGAAAGGATTTTTACCAATCCTAAATCTGATAGGGGACTAATATCCAATATATACAAAGAGCTCAAGTACTGGACTCCAGAAATTCAAATAACCTCATTAAAAAATGGGGTACAGAGCTAAACAAATAATTCTCAGCTGAGGAATACCAAATGACTGAGAAGCACCTGAAAAAAATGTTCAACATCCTTAATCATCAGGGAAATGCAAATCAAAACAACCTTGAGATTCCACTTCACAACAGTCAGAATGGCTAAGATCAAGAATTCAGGTGACTGCAGATGCTTGCAAGGATGTGGAGAAAGAGAACACTCCTCCATTGCTGGTGGTATTGCAAGCTTGTTCAACCACTCTGGAAGTCAGTCTGATGGTTCCTCAAAAAATTGGACATAGTACTACTAGAAGATCCAGCAATACCTCTCCTGGGCATATACCCATAAGATGTTCCAACTGGTAATAAGGACACGTTTTCCACTATGTTCATAGCAGCCTTCTTTATAATAGCCAAAAGCTGGAAAGAACCCAGATGTCACTCAACAGAGGAATGGATCCAGAAAATGTGGTACATTTACACAATGGAGTACTACTCTGCTATTAAAAACAATGAATTTATGAAATTCTTGGGCAAATGGATGTATCTGGAGGATATCATCCTTAGTGAGGTAACCCAATCACAAAAGAAGTCACTAGATATGCACTCACTGATAAGTGGATATTAGCCCAGATTCTTAGTATATACAAGATACAATTTGCAAAACACAAGAAAATCAAGAAGGAAGACCAGCGTGTAGATACTTCATTCCTCCTCAGAATAGGGAACAAAGGAGTTACAGAGACAAAGTTTGGAGCTAAGACGAAAGAATGGACTATCCGGAGACTATCCCACCCGGGGATCCATCCCATAATCAGCCACCAAACCCAGACACTATTGCATATGCCAGCAAGATTTTGCTGAAGGGACCCTGATATAGCCATCTTGTATGAGGCTATGCCAGTGCCTGGCAAATACAGAAGTGGATGCTCACAGTCATCTATAGGATGGAACACAGGGCCCCCAATGGAGGAGCTAGAGAAAGTACCCAAGGAGCTGAAGGGGTCTGCAATCCTATAGGTGGAACAACAATATGAACTAACCAGTACTCCCAGAGCTCATGTCTCTAGCTACATATGTAGCAGAAGATGGCCTAGTCAGCCATCATTGGGAAGAGAGGCCCCTTGGTCTTGCAAACTTTATATGTCCCAGTACTGGGGAATGCCAGGGCCAAAAAGTGGTTGTGGGTGAATAGGAGAGCAGGGAGGGTATAGGGAACTTTTGGGATAGCATTTGAAATGTAAATAAAGAAAATATCTAATAAAAAAACTGAAAACAATTTAAAGTATTAGGTCCACTGATAACTATAAATTAATCACTACTCAATGTATATGTGAATCACATTGTACTTTATACAGATGCAATATACCAATCAAAAATAAATAATGGATTTTTGTAACAAATACTCCTCTATGAAAAAATTACAGTCCCACTTTTCACAAATGCCAGTACTATGGTGATGATGAAGATTTTTAAGTAAAATTAATAGTGTCTGTAGTGGTTGAGATAAAAATGGCTACCATAGATTCTTAGGGAGTGGTAGTATTAGAGACTGTTGGAGTAGGAGTGGTCTTGTCAGAGGAGGTGTTTCACTGCAGGTGGGCTTTGAAGGTTCAGAAAGCTGAAACCAGGCCAAATATATCACTGTCTCTTTCTCCTGCCTGCAGATCAAGCTGCAAAACTTTCAACTACCTCTCCAAGACCATGTGTGTCTGTATGTCACCATGATGATAATAGACTTAAACCTCTGGCCTGTAAGCCAGGCCCAATTAAATGCTTTTCTTTCTAAGAGTTGCTGTAGTCATGGTGCCTCTTCACAGCAGTAGAAACCCTAACTATGACAGTGGCTTTTTACTCTTTTACAATTAAAATGAGTACAAAAACAAAGGACAAGAGATTTCAAAGTCATAAAATTGATGTCAACTAATTATTTCAGAAACAAAAGATTTCAAAGCTTGGTATTAATTTCAATTAAATAATTTCAAATAAATTATTTTTATTTTTAACATTTCCTGAAGGCATCATATTGGTGAATAGAAGATTTTTGACTGAACACTATTTTGGAGCTTAGGTTCGGTAATTTCTGTGAGAATAAGTGTTCCTGAGAGTACTCGGGTCCTCAAACAGGAAAATAATGAAAGAGTTCCTTCATCTCTGAGTAATTAGCCAGTTAAAGAGATATTGTACTTTACCATGATAATTCCTATTCTCCCTGTTATCTTTGTTGGGTTTTTTATTACATTAAAAACAAAGTTCACTCTAAAGCAGTTGGGTTTTCTAAAACTATGCAACTTTTCACATTTGTGTTTGAAATCTCTGAATAATGATTTCAGTGAATAAGTCATAGAGATGAGTAATCTTATTCGGTTGTTATGGTGTTATTCCGTCTATGTTGTCTTATTTTGTTTATAAGATGACATCTTGTTATGCAACTCAGGCTGACCTGGAATGCACTAAGTATCCCTGGCCTAAAACTGATTATCTTCACGCTTCAGCCTTCCAAGTGCTGTTATTTCAGGTATCTGCCATCACCTCCTGATTAGCTTGACTGTTTTGTTTGGTCTTTTTCTTTTCTTTTCTACTATATTAGTTTTTTGGAGATTGTTTGTTTGTTTATTTTTTGAGACAGGTCTCTCTACATAGCTTGGCTATCCTGAAATGCACTATGAAGACTTGGCTGGCCTCAAACTCATATAGATCTGCCAGTCTTGGCCTCTCAGGCGCTGGGATTAAAGTATGTGCAACTATGCTGAACTGGATCAAGTTTTGTGTTGTTTTGTCTTCTTTAGATTCCAACTCCTCCCTTGTTTTGTTTTTTCATACTTTATTTTTGTTCACATTATATCCCAATCACAGTTCCTCCTCTCCCTCATCCTTCTCCTCCTCCCAGTCCTACCCTTACAGGAGAAGTTTCACCTTGGGTACCATACCACCTTGGGGCATCTAGTCCCAGCAGGACTAAGCAACTCTTCTCCCACTAAGGGTCTACCCAGGAATTCAGATAGGAGAAGGGGACCCAATTGCAAGCAACAGAGTCAGAGATAGCCTCTACTCCAATTGTTAAGAGACCCACATGAAGAACAAGCTGTACATCTGTTACAAATAGGGTGTGGGAGGCAGCTCCTGCATGCCCTTTAGTTGGTGGTTCAGTCTCTGAGCCCCTATGGGTCCAGGTTAGTTGACTCTGTAGGTCTGCTTGTCGTATTCTCCACCCCTCCAGTTCTCTCAATTATCTGTCCCCTATTCTTCCACAAGACTCCCCAAGCTCAATCTGATGTATGGCATCTCTTTCTATCCCCTGATGGATGAAGCCTCTCAGGAGTCAGTTCCTGTCTACAAGCAGAGCAGAATATCATTTATATTATATTGTCAGAGGTTGGCTCTTTCCCATGGGATGGGTCTCAAGTTGGGCCACTCAATGGTTGACCATTCCATCAGTCTCTGTTTCCATCTTTATCCCTGCATAACTTGTAGGCAGAACAAATTTTAGGTTGAGGGTTTTGTGGGTATGTTGATGTCCCCTTACTTCCCCTGGAAGTCCTGCTGAACTACAAGAAATGGCCACATCAATCTCTGTATACTCTGCTGAAAGGAATCTCAGGTAGAGCCCACCCCATATATTCCTGTAGTTTTCCCATTCTAGATCTCCACCAGGTCCCAGAAATGCCTCTCACCATCCTAACAACCAGAACTCTCACCCTCTCCTTACACCTCCTTGCACCCAACACCTGCTTGCCATCTCCATAACCTTCCTTAGCAACTCTCCACCCAGTTCCTTCTCTTCATCCACCTCTGATGACTATTTTGTTTTCCCTTCTGAGTGAGATTCACACAACCTCCCTTGGGCCCTCCTTATTACCCAGTTTCTTTGGGTCTGTGGATTGTAGAATGGCTATCCTGCACTTTTTGGCTAATGTCCAATTATGAGTACATACCATACACATGCTACATCCCTACCGCTGTTTTCCCCTACCTCCACTCCTCCTACCACCCCTGTTTCCCATCTCCCCCAAATCCACTACTCCTCTGCCTCCCTTCAAAAAAATAGGCCTCCCCAGGGTATCAACTGCACATGGCATAACAAATTACAATAAGGCTAGACACAAACCCTCATATAAAGGCTGAATGAGGTGACCCAGTAGGAGGAAAATTGTCAGAGATCCCGCACACATTCTTGCTGTTAGGAGTCCCATAAGAACAAGCCATGTAATAAGCCATATAACCATAATATTTATGCAGAGCACCTAGCTCAAAGCCATGCAGGCTCCATGATTGTCACTTCAGTCTCTATGAGCCCCTATGAGCCCTGCTTAGTTGATTCTATGGGCTATGTTCTTACAGTGTCTTCAACCCCTCTGGTTCCTAGAATCCTTCCTTCTCTTCTTATATAGGGTTGCCCTGATTTCACATAGTGTTTGGCTGTGGGTTTCTTCATCTGCTCCCATCAGTTGCTGCATGATGGCTCTGTGATGATGATTGGCTAGGCACTGATATATGACTATAGCAGAATATTATTAGGAATCATTATATTGACTTTTTTTTGGTTTGACAGTTGTATCTGGCTCTGCCCTGGGTCTTAGAGATGCCCAGCACTGGTGTTCTGGCCCTCCAGGCAGTGTCAGGCCTGGACTCCCTCTTATGGTGTGGGTCTCAAGTTGGGCCACTCATTGGTTGGCCACTCCCACAAAGTTCTGTTCCACCATTGGCCCCAGCATATCTTCTAGGTTGGATATATTGTAGATCAAAGGTTTTGTGGCTGGGTTGATGTCCCAGTCTTACTGCTGGAAGCCTTGCCTGATTATAGAAGATGGCTCTGTCTGGCTTTGTACCTGCAATTACTAGGAGGCATCATTAGGGTCACTCTCGTAAACTCCAGGGAGTTCCCACTGTACCCTGTTTCTACATTGCCCCCCACAATGTCTTTCAATGCCAGTTGTCTTTCCAAGTACTCTTTTCCTCGATCCTCTACCCCCAACCTGCAACGTCCTGTTCCTATTCCCTCTTCCCCCACAGTTCACTACCAAAATTTATTCTATTTCCCTTTCCCAAGCAGACCCATGTCTTTTATTGAGCTCTCCTTGTTACTTAGCTTCGCTAGGTCTGTTGATTGTAGCATGGTTTGCCTTTACTTAATAACTGATACCCACTTATAAGTGAGTATATACCATGTTTATCTTTCTGGGCCCAAGTTACCTTATTCTGGATGATTTTTTTTTTCTATTTCCATCCATTTGCCTATAAATTTCAAATTGTCATTGTTTTATCAGCTGAGTGGCAGTTTGTTGTGTAAATCTACCACATCTTTTTTATCCATTTTTCAGTTGAGGAACATGTAGATTGTTTTCAGTTTCTGGCTATTATAAATAAAAGCTGCTATGAACATAGGTAGTTAAGCAAGTACCCTTATATTCTAAGGTGAGATGTTTCTATTCAAAGTTATCAGACTACTCAGACAATGGGCTCCAGGGAACTGGAATGTCCCCTGGAATCTTCTGCTGAGGCCCTGATGCCAACCAAAGGAGGAACAACTTATGAGACCACCATTCAGGACAGACTGGAGCAGAGGTAACGATGGGTTAGTGACAGGTGGGACTATTCCTAAACCATGCTGCTTAGTTTTGAAAGCTCCTGCCTTCTATCTAAATCTAAACTTACTAAAGGTACCGAAAGATGAACTTAAGGAAATTACTGGATCTCTTTGTCCTTTTCCACAATGAGGCCCATTGAATAAGTCTTCATTTTTTTTTACTTTTCACTATTAATTTGGCTCTTTCAAGTTACAGGCATAGGCAAGGATAGTTTGGAAGACATGGTAACAGTTTAGGAAATAATTGTAAGATCTATTCCCATTAAATTAAAAAGCTTCTGCATAACAGTTGAAACAATAAAACAGAATAAAGAAAGTCTACGTTTGGAAAATCACTCAGCATGTAAAATCACTTCTTGGAAGCATGACAACTTGAGCTTGTCTCCCCAAAAGCCATGTGAAAGCAGGACACAGAGGTTCTATTTCTGTGTCTTCACATACCTAGTATCCCTATGGCAAGATGGGAGGAGGAGATAGGAGAATACCCCAAAACATAACTGGTCAACTAAGTCTCTATGCTTTACAGTATAAGAGGGAGAAAAATAGAAGGGGAAGGAGGAAGAGAAAAAGAGAGAGAGAGGGATAGAAAGAGAGAGAGGGGTTGGGGAGAGAGAGAGAATCTCAAACAAAGTAGGAGGCAATGAACAGCCCTCAAGACTGACCTCTGACCTCCACACATGTATACTGGAAATATGCATTTTTACATATAAACATGTATATATGCACACATACATAAAAGTAAATGAAAAATATTTAAGAAACAATCTACATAATAGACGAAAACTTTTACCAACTATACCAGTAGCAGAGGATTAATGTCTACAATCTATAAACTCAAATAATTACATACAAAGACAAATCATCCAATCAATAAATGTGTAAATAAATTTACAAATAGATGTCAGTAGAAATAAAAATGGCATATCATATGTGTACTTTTGTGATTGGGTTAGTTCACTCAGGATGCTATCCTACAGATCCATCTATTTGCTTAAGAATTTCATAAATTCATTGTTTTTCATAGCAGCGTAGTGTCTCTGGTTTTGTATGGAGTTCCTTGATCCAGTTAGACTTGAGCTTTGTACAAGGAGATAAGAATGGATCAATTTGCATTCTTCTACATGATAACCACAAGTTGAGCCAGCACCATTTGTTGAAAATGCTGTCATTTTTCCACTGGATAGTTTTAGATTCTTTGCCAAAGACCAAGTGACCATAGGTGTGTGGGTTCATTTCTGTGTCTTCAATTCTATTTCATTGATCTACTTGTCTGTTGCAGTACCAGTACCATTCTGTTTTTATCAATATTGCTCTGTAGTACAGATTGAGGTTAGGCATGGTGATTGCACCAGAGGATCATTATCATTGAGGATAGTTTTTGCTATCCTAGGTTTTTTGTTATTCCAGATGAATTTGCAAATTGCCCTTTCTAACTTTGTGAAGAATTGAGTTGGAATTTTGATGGGGATTACATTGAATCTGTAGATTGCTTTCAGCAAGATAGCCATTTTTTTTAAATCATCTTATCTTTTATTTTTACTTCATTATATCTTATTATATTTTTTAAATTATTTTTCTTTATTAGATATTTTCTTCATTTACATTTCAAGTGTTATCCAGAAAGTTCCCCATACCCTCCCCCATCCCCGCACTGCTCCCCTACCCACCCACTCCCACATAATGGCCCTGGCG
>LR751165.1:179445-209753 GCA_902729485.2 Mus minutoides
CTAGTTGGCCATCATTGGGAAGAGAGGCCCCTTGGTCATGCAGACTTTATATGCCCCAGTACAGGGGAACGCCAGGGCCAAGATGTGGGAGCGGGTGGGTAGGGGAGCAGGGCTGGGAGGGGGGAGGGTATAGGGAACTTTCTGGATAACACTTGAAATGTAAATGAAGAAATTATCTAATAAATGTTGAAAAAAAAAAGTCATCATCTGGACTCCGCTACTAGCAGCATACTTGATTTGAGAGACCTGTTTACAAGGATTTGCATAGATAATCCTCTCTGGAGGCAACCCAAACCCCTATACCAACTGTATTTCAGTCTTGCTTGCAGTCAAATCCTGTCCCAATGGCAGCTAGGGTGCTCACTATTGCTATCGTTACACTTGACTGCGTAAAAGGGAGTAACACAGGGAAGAGCTTTTAGCCACCTCAGATGCTTCTTTAGAATGTCTCCAAGATCCGCAACATAGAAAGCATCCTTATCGTCAGAGGAAGAGACTTCATTGATTTTTGGTCCATAATGTCCATAGCAGTAAAGCCTTCACCGAGGATCTCACAGTCAAACTCTTCCTTGGTAAAGCTGCTCATGGCACTAGATGTGCCTACAGAAAACCTAGAGATGGAATTAAATTATCGCCATCTCCTCACAAGGCCTGCTTATCCAAGAACTCTGAATGCTCCTTGGAGTGGTGGAAACACTCACAGCACGGTGGCCCGGCTGGCCGGACCCATGGAGACACCGCTGCGGCCACTCACAGGCGCCCTGTCAGTCGCAGTCGCCGACCGGAGGTGGCGCCAAGCTGCTGGCTGAGGGCAGATGGCAGAGGAGGCTGCAGGGACTGACCAATAATTAATTTTTAAAATTCTGAATTATTTCTCCTGACTTCAAACAAAGATTGGAATTTTCTAAATAGGTTATTTGAGCATCCCAAAGCCATATCTGTTTTAATTTAGAAAGACATGATAGAAATTAAACTAGTCAAAATTATTTGGATTACATGGAAGACACAAAATAACACATAATGCTAAAACTTCTTTAGTTTTAGTTTTATAGGAATAAAAAGTCATTATTTCACATGGTATGAGAAAGTTTTAGAAGCCTAACATTCCTAATAGGGATGTATAAAATAAAGGGCTATAACTTGGGACAACAAATATTCAAAAGGTGACTAAGGACTAAGCATATGGCTTTCTGAAAAACTACTTGTGTACCATGCACAAATCCCTGTATTTTTTTTTAAATCCCTGTATTTGAGCCACTGCTCTACTAAAAAATTTTCAGAATATGGAGAGGAATAGGATGCAAGTGTAGCATCTCCCATCTGTGTGTGTGTGTGTGTGTGTGTCTGTGTGTGTCTGTGTGTGTGTGTGTCTGTCTGTCTGTCTGTCTGCCTCTCTCTCTCTCACACACAGAGAGAGAGAGAGAGAGAGAGAGAGAGATACACACAGTAATGTAAGGCCCCCGTAGGGTTACCCCACTCTCTCGGGACTGCGTGCACCCAAAGAAAGACCGACTTGCTGCAAGCACAAGGGGCAGTTTTAAGATTGGAGCTCCAGGTCGACACATTTCTCTGGAAGGAGAAAGAGGAGCCAACCCTGAGGCTCGAAAGTTGGGGGGTTATATAGGAAAAAGAAACTGAGGGGGTGTGTGTAGGGTCTCCAACTGCTGCCTCACTGTGGGGGCAGGTGCAAAGATGAGGAGGTGTGGCGCAGGGAGCCTTGGGGGAGGGAGAAGGGGCTGCATGATGACCTGTGCCCCAGCACACTAGACAGAGAAAGTACAGACAGGAGGTGCCATGATGGGTGCACTTTCTCACTGCCTTCTCCTCTAGTGCTCTAGACTTAGTCCACTCTAGGAAAGATGTTTTAAAAATATAAGAAACTGGGGAATGGAGGAAATTGGCACGGTTACACACAATTGAACAGTTTAAACTTCAACAAGCAGTACATACGGGTACAGCGACTCTAAGAGGGAGGGTGCTAATCAGCAGAGCAGCTAGTTAAACCATATCCTAAGGACAAGGGGGTACTCAGCTGGGCTTTGTCCAGGGACGTCCTTGCATTTCTCCCTTATCTTTATGATCAGCCAGTTTCTAGAGTGACTCAACAGATGTCCTAATATTCAGCTAGCCTTGGGCCCGTTACTCTTTAAAGTTCTTCCTTTCTTTCAGTAACACCTCCTAGCCTTATAGTTATGTTAAGCTACTATAATTTCAAATTAGCATGTTATTTTTAAATACTAGAAATATTTGCTTATTTATTTAATAATATATATATATATATATATATGTATATATATATATATATTATTATACCTTCACATTTATTAAAAGAGAGAATGAGATTCCATTACAGACGGTACTGAGCCACTACGTGGTTGCTGAGAATTGAACTCAGGACCTCTGAAGAGCATTGGTGTTCTTAAGCACTGAGCCATCTCTTAAGCCTCAAAATAGCATGTTATAATAAAAAAAAGGGGGGGGTTGTTTTGTTTTGGTTTTGGTTTTTTTGGTTTTTCGAGACAGGGTTTCTCTGTATAGCCCTGGCTGTCCTGGAACTCACTTTGTAGACCAGGCTGGCCTTGAACTCAGAAATCTGCCTGCTTCTGCCTCCCAAGTGCTGGGATTAAAGGCATGCGCCACCACCGCCCCAGCTTCAAAAAGTTTTTTAATGCAATTCATAGTAATCAAAGTAAAACTTATAATAGATATCAAAAATAATAAGGAATTAGAATATATAAAAATCACTTGACCAAAGAAGACTATAAGAAAGAAGAAAAAATAATATCAACTATTTAACAAGCTAGAAAACAACCAACAAAAGTTTCAAAATAGCAAAGAACCCCGGGGCAGTATCTCCACAATAATCTTGGGAAAGCTGAAGAACAGAATTAGAAAAGCAGCAAACACTCTAACCAGCTAGGTATAAAGAAAGGCTGCACCCAGGTCTGCAAAAATAACAGAATAAGAAGCTTGGAAAAGCCCATCCACTTAGTGCTGGGTGCTTGGCCCTGGCAACTAACAGAGCAGCATCTCGAAAGAACTTCTACTACCACAAAGGCTCAGCCTCTTCTGACCCTCTCTGAGACATATCAAGTGCTACAGGACTATGTATCGAAATCTGACAAAAATAATGCTTTAAGATCATGAAAAAGAAACTTTCAGATATAAATAGCATTTAGCAAATTCTTTATAGATCTGTTTTTAAAACATGATCAACAGATATATGAAAAATGTCCAACATCATTAATAATCAGAAAAATCAAAATCACAGTATATTATTGCCATTTTAAAAATATAAATACTACTACTACTAAAAAAAAAAAAAAACCCTCAAAAAAGTTTGGCAATAGCTGGGCAGTGGTGGCACATGCCTTTAATCCAAGCACTTGGGAGGCAGAGGCAGGAGGATTTCTGAGTTCCAGGATAGTCTGGTCTACAGAGTGGGTTCCAGGACAGCCAGGGCTACACAGAGAAACCCTGTTTCAAAAAACAAAAAAACAAAAACAAAAACAAAATAAAGTTTGTAAAGATAAAAGAATGATGGAGATGTAGGTAAAGATGCATATACCTGTTATTATAAATGGTATCTATGTTCCCCAAAATATAATAGAACTGCCAGTTGATCTAGCAGTCTCACAACTGGATATATATTCAAAGAAAGTCACATCCACATATTGGGAACACATTTGCGTCTCCATACTGGTTACCCACAAGTGAAACTAATCTAGGAGTCCATCAAAGAATGAGTTGATAAAGAAAATGTGGTATATTCATTTACAATGGAAAAGCATACATCCATAAAAGAGGATGGACTCCTGCTCTTTGTGACAGTGTGGATAAAACTGACAATCATCATGTTCAATAGAATAAACCAGGCCATGCTAAGAAAAATGAACTCATGGCAAAGTCATAAAAGAATATCCATACCACAGCTGTTATAAAACTTTCAATAAAGCATATACTCTGTTGACAGAAACATAGCAGTTGAATGCTCAGAATCATCCCTCTGAGAGGGAATGATATCCTTAATTAGTGGGGTTTTGTTTAGGGGAAAAGGTATTTCTGGTTTAGGTTGGTTGATTTTGTTTTGGTTTTATTTTTCCTTAATTTATTTATTCACTTTACATCCTGATCTCAGCTCTCCTCCCTCCTCTCCTTCCAGTCACACACATACACACACACACACACACACAGCCCTCCCACTGAGGCCATACAAGGCAGCTCAGCTAGGGATCCAAAGGGAGGCAAGAGAGACAAAGTTGCCCCCTGCCTCCAACTGTTAGAGGACCCACATGGGAACCATACTGCACATCTGGTGTGTGTGTGTGTGTGTGTGTGTGTGTGTGTGTGTGTGTGTGTGTGTATGTGTAGGGGGCCTAGATCCACCCCATGCATGTTTTTTGGTTGGTGGTTTTAATTTCTGTGAGTCCTCATGGGCCCAGGTTAGTTGACTCTGTAGGTCTTCTTGTAGTGTCCTTGATTCCTCTGGCTCCCTCAATCCTCTCTTCCATCCTTCCACAAGACTCCCTAAGCTAGACTGATGTTTGCCTATGGGTCTCTGGATCTGTTTCTATCATCTGCTGGATGAAGCCTATCAGGAGACAGTTACATTAGATTCCTTTCTGCAAGCATAGGAGAATATCATTACTCGTGTCAGGGATTGGCTCTCTCCCATGGGATGAGTCTCAAGTTGGATCAGTCATTGGTTGTCTATCTCTGCTCCATATTTATTCCTGCACATCCTGTAGGCAGAACTAATTTGGGGTTGAATTTTTGTGCGTTGCCTCTACTGGAAGTTCTGCCTGGCTATGGGAAGTGGCCACATCAGCCTCTAAATTCCCTACTGCAAAGAGTCTCAGCTAGTGTCACCTACATGGACTCCAAGGACCCTCCCTGACCCAGGTCTCAGCTTATCTTGAAAGGGTGTAGGCTATAGACCACTATTTATCATAGTCACTCATGGAAAGCCTATATTGTGTTTATAGACATTCTGTATTCTAGGACTACCTATGTAGGTATAATTGTTTGTGTGACATCCTTAAATTAAATTCAGAAATATCTCTTTCCCTTAAATGTGACTGTGATTCCTTACATCATACTGTAAAGGGAGCACAAAAATCTTGGGACTGGAGTGGTGGAACAGTGATTAAAAGTACTTGCTACTCTTCAGAAGAGCAGGGTTTAGTTCTCAGTACACATCAAATGTTCACAGCTACCTCTAACCCTAGTTTCAGAAGGTGCAGTGCCCTCTTCTAAACTCCACCACTCATGCACATGGTACATAGACATACATGCAGGCCCTCGAACATACATAAAAATAAAAATAAATCTTTTCCTTTTTTCTGTTTTTTCCTGTATCTTGTTTGGAATCTACACAAACATAGAAGAATTTAACTGACCTCTGAACATTACTAAATGGCCCTCTTTTCCATCCCCTGGGATCCTACAGAGAGTTGGGAATAATTTGTTTGCTGTGTCCTGTCCCCTTGCTGGTTGGAAGCTTGGCATTTAGACTGGTTCACTACTGCCTTCTGAGAATTCTGAACAGCCCATAATCTTGTTTAACAACTGAAATTAATTCCAACCTCAGAATACATGAAAGTGTGAGTGTCTTCACTAAGAAAGAATGACCGAGTATTCATTTTTGCCAGAAGTAGAGGAGTAATAGTGTGAAAATTTAAGTTAAACTATAAACAGGGAAAGTTTTAATAGCATAGCCAATCAGACTTCCTGTGAGTTCACAGGTAGAAGCCACCTCTGAAAGGAAGATAAAAACCTTTGTTCAAAAACATTCAGTGAAACATCTTTTTTCTCATGTTGGGGGCATGAGTGTGATTGTTGAGCAAAGTTAATTTTGCACTTCTCTCTATTCTGATAACAGAAAGGTAAACTTAAAAGGTGGCTGATGATGGTGTTTCTCCATCCATTGCAATGAAACACAGTAAGGAAAGGTCTTATAAGAGAAGGACCATAATATAGCTGTCTCTTGTGAGGCTATGCCAGTGCCTGGCAAATACAGAAGTGGATGTTCACAGTCATCTATTGAATGGAACACAGGGCCCCCAATGAATGAGCTAGAGAAAGTACCCAAAGAGCTGAAGGGGTCTGCAACCCTATAGGAGGAACAACAATATGAACTAACCAGTACTCCCCAGAGCTCGTGTCTCTAGTTGCATATGTAGCAGAGGATGGCCGAGTTGGCCATCAATAGGAGGAGAGGCCCTTGGTCTTGCAAAGATTATATGCCCTAGTACAGGGGAATGCCAGAGCCAGGAAGCAGGAGTGGGTGGGTTGGGGAGGAGGGCGGGGAGGGTATAGGGGACTTTCGGAGAGGAGAGTAGGAAAGGGGATAGCATTTGCAATGTAAATGAGGATAATATCTAATAAAAAATTAAATTTAAAAAAGAGAAAAGGAATACACCCAGTACATTTACAAGATCAAATAACAGGCTGGTTGCAGGAACACTGGTCAGTGGATAGTAGACTTAACTATCCAAACTGTTCCAAGTTTTTAGTGGATCTCTGGGTTGGGTTATTCTGACTTGTATTGCCAAGTTAACTAGAAAAAAAAAACTGTAAATGTGTGTTTATATCAGGTCATTTTATTTGGAGCTGTTCTGAATTGCCGTTATGGCTCAGAGAAAACCCAGAGCCAGATGGACTCAAATTCTGTTATGATATCTTTATTACCTAAACTTTGAGCTGTTTGAATTAGATCAGTTAGGTTTATGGAGCAGTTGTTAAGGTGTGTACTTGAACTTCTTGATAATTTTTAAACTAAGAATCACAATAAAATGTAAGCACATCACAATGAAATCTTTCATTAAAATTAAACCAGTTTTGTTTTTCTGCATTGAGGATAAATTCAGCTCCCTCTTATACAAACAGCCAAACCCTGAGCTGAAGCTGTGCATAAGCAGACTGCCAATCTTGCGGAAAGAGCCTCCTCCCCATGCAGGTCTCTTGGGAGCAACATGCTATAGGAATTTGATCTCCTGAAGACAAGCACTCTGGAAGCAGAGACAGGTGCATTTCTGTGAGTTTGAAGCCAGCCTTGTCTACATAATGAGACCCAGTTTCACTTCCAGGTCCTAGAGGAAGAAACTTACCCAGTGTTTGGTCAAGGTAAGAAACAGTTTGTTTTAAATAATCTTGAAGGATAAATAATTCAGATAATTTATGTAGCAAAGAACAGGGACTGGAAGACCCTGTAATTGGCCTGTCACTAGTTATAAAGGCTTATGAAATTCTGAAGTAGGTACTTTATCAAAACAAAGGATGAGTGGATTTTTAAAATATACTTAAAAACTTTTCCAAGAACAAAAGTTTCAAATGGGTTATAACACTGTTATTACAAACCAGGTGAGTGACAGGGACTCTTGTTGCTCTCACAGAAGAGAGCTGATCATTTGACCAATTTGGTCCATGAAAGATATCACAAAGATATCACTGAGATAGGATAGGATATCACTGTTAAGCCCTAAGCAGAGACAGCATGAAAGTGACCAGGCAGTAATGTACAAGGTCAACATCACCATGAAGAGGAAGGAAGATGGCAGAGGATGGGCATTTAAGAAAAGCGTGTATTATAGTAGCCCCTAACCTAAGGTCTGGATATGCATAAAAACATTTACCTGAAATAGAGGGAAATGAAATAATATATGGAGAAGTTGAAAATTAGTTCATTTACAGTTTCAGCAGAAACTGGGATGTTAAGTGGAATGGCACAGGACAGCATGTGAAGCCAGACAGCAGAGCAGGGTCCTGACCAGTTCCCCTCACCCTAGGGACTTTCTATTCAGGTGAAACTGGATCCTTAACTACACTGCACAAAAGACTTCAGTATGAGCCAGAGTAAAGCAAAGTGATGAGCTGGTTAGGTATTTACACACAGAGACATAAGAAAAGGACAGTACACCAGACCCCAAGACAAGGATGCCAATTTCCCAAGAGAATGCCACTCTTAAGTAGCTTTACAATGGCTATATATGCCATTATGTGGCTATGTTACATTCCTCAAAAGGTATGATTTATATCAATGTTTAAGATTAAGATAAGATTACCTTTTAAGAAAAGCTTGAAAGTTAAACATATATAAGCTGGTTTACTTATTTTTATCTTAAAGAATTTTCTTTCAGTTTTATGGATGAAACTGTGTTCTTATGAGGTACACCATTCAGATTTAGAAAAGTGATAATTTGACAAAGCTCAAAATTACAAACATCCTTGCCCTAAATAAACATAGTTCACTTGTTAATGTTTTAGCCTGTGTGAGACGTCTTCAGGAAAATAGATTATCTGTACACTTGATTTTGGCTCTCTCAGCTCTATTGAAGTTTCTTGAGTCTCAGTCATCAGGAAAGTCAACTAGACCCCAAAGTAAGAGATTTCTTTCTTTTCTCATAGACCACTAATTTTCTCTGTCTTTTTAATCTAACCTCCATTTCCCCTTCTGAGACTTTGGTCCTTTAATTTTAGGAATCAGTGATGGTCAAAGATCCATTTGCTAAAGCTTATTCAGGCTGACTGTTGCTCCTGCCTATAAAGGATCAATAAATTTGTATGCCTGGTCTATGGAAAATGTTAAAGAATTTGCACTTAAAGAGATCTGAAAATCTTTATTTGATAGGAATATGAAAGAAATAACTTGGGGGCTGGAGAGATGGCTCAGTGGGTAAGAGCACTGACTGCTCTTCCGAAGGTCCTGAGTTCAAATCCCAGCAACCACATAGTGGCTCACAACCATCTGTAATGAGATCTGATGCCCTCTTCTGGAGTGTCTGAAGACAGCTACAGTGTACTTACATATAATAAATAAGAAAGAAAGAAAGAAAGAAAGAAAGAAAGAAAGAAAGAAAGAAAGAAAGAAAGAAAGAAAGAAAGAAAGAAAGAACTTGGAATGTCAAGACAACAAACAATATACTACATTGTTAACTTTAATTCTATTTTCTAAATGCATAATAATGTCAGTAGGTAGCTTTTCATTTTAGACTAAATTATGATATCCCTTAATAATTATTTTATTGTTTTATTTGGGATAAAAGACTCTTACATTTCCCTTGAGTTCAACAGCTATTTTTAGTCTATATCTGAGAGGTCCACTCCTTTTTGGGGTGTGAGATAAATTTGTATTTGTATTCCTAAAATTACATTTGTGCCTGAAATAAATATCAAAAACAGATACAAGCAGAGACCATTCATTAGTAAATAACCATACATAACAACTGTAATGGAGAGCCTACAAGAGGTGGCCACCCAGACACAATTAACAACCACTGAAAATCTGTATTCCAGCCAGCTAGGAGGGGGTGTTAGACAAGCACACAGTTTAACAGAAGCTAAGATAAAGTAGCTGGGGCATCCTGGCCTCAGGTCCTAAAATAGAGTTTGGAAATCTTCCATAGGATTCTCTATCAAGAAGATCAAATTCTAGTTAAATGTGAAATAGCCTTGTCAAGAATACAAGATGGAGGAAACTCTGCACTGTCTTGCCCTATCACAGAATCCTTTTCTATAATCACTTGGCTTTAGTTGCTTTTGGAAGAGTTCACACAAGTTACTTAACTTGTGTTGTTAGCTTTGAGACAAATTCTCAATACAAAACCCAGGTTCCAAACCCATTATCCTCCAGCTTTAGCTATCCTGGTCAAGGTGTGTCCTGCTCATCATTGGCCCATAGTTGTTTAGGCTCTAGTGTCCCTGGTGAAGTAGTCTGGGAATAATTACAATCCCTTGGAGAGGGCTCTGCTTCAGCAGTCCAGACAGCCAGAGCAAGGAAGCATTTTTTCAGAATATCCTCATACATTGTAGACATTCTGATTGAAAAACTTATGATGCTTTACCATATACTATAGTCAAACTGATATAGGAGTAAGTATTTGAGGGTTTCTTAAGACAACAGATTATTACTTCAAATTAGTAACAGTTCTGAGAAATAAAGGTTCTGATAATTGTGATCAAAATTTCTTAGAATCTACAACCTGGAAGACTGATTAACTGAGTAGTATTTCATGGATTGTGGAGAGTTTGAGATGTTTCAGGTTCACAGCCTAATTACAATTTACCTTGGGCTCCATCTTTAGCCCCCTAATTGGCCTTTCCCACCTCTGTATCAGACCTAACATCCTGTGACTAACCAATAAAATTTTATTGGAATGTGTTAACATGAACCTAGTTAGTATAGATCAAAATTTAGGTACCAGGTAGCATGTGAGGCCTATACATGAGATTTCACCATTCTATTTTAACTACATATTTAATGTTTCCACCAATGCATTTAAAAACACCTCTACTCATGGCTTTCTTTGTTCTGTTATTATAAAAACTTCATGAATTAGGGTAACCTGAATCTATGTTCCCAGGCCATAATCACTGGCATTAATGGATGCTGAGGGGCCTTGATCAGGTTCAATTTTCTGCCAGTTAAAGAATTAAAAGGTAGGAAAATTCTTGAGCACAACAAGTAGCAAAAGAGAAATCCCAAATACCTCATGCAACTGTCAGCAGTTGGAGAAAGTTGGGAAATGCATGCACATAGTAGACAGAAGAAAAAAAAAAAAAAAAAAAAAAAACTCTGCAAAGCCAGGCAGGGGACAAGGAAAGGTGAAAACTCCAGTCTCTTCCTGAGAGCTAAAGTTTCTTTAAAGCCTCTGAAGTCTTCTTCCCCTACTTTAGGGTTCATCTGTTTGAAAAAAGCCAGTGTGGTTGACTGGCCCAGAACTGTTGTGTAGTGTGTACTGAGTAGACCTTGAACTTATTGAGCCAGTCCATCAGCAGGGACTCTACAGATGGAAGACAAAAGCCTACAAGGACTTTGTTTTAAACTGCCAGGCTGTCCTCTCAAGTCAAGAAGATAAGAAGAAGCCAGCCATCTTAGAAATGCACCACCTTTATCACCTCTCCCTATGTAGCTGCCTACCAGGGAGCCAGTCTCACTCCTGGTCTCAATATTTGGCTCCAGAATAAACGTCTTATCTCATTTGAGTTGAGTGTTATGTTTTTGTATTGCTACATCAATAGCCACCAAAGCCACTCTAGACCAAGTGGCTTCTATCTCATCTGATTTGTAATCTTAAAGAATAAATTTCGCAGAAAAGACCAGGATGAAGTTTTAGAAGAGTTCTAAACTCTTTTTTAGGTTCCCAGCTAAGAGCTTAACAAAAAGGAAACAAGAAGAGCTCCTGTCTAGCAAGAGGGCACTGCCAGTGGGCTGGTATATTAGAAAATTTCTACAGAACCCAAGCAGAAACTGAGTAACAGCACAGAGATAAGCTGGTCGGTACAGTTAGCCCACCCGTGTGGTGACCACGGTCTAAAATTTTGGTCCCACCTTTATGTACAGCTGCTATACTGCCAATGTTACTATGTAAAAGGAAAAGAAATATAAGGATGTATGGAAATGGTTATAAGGATCCAAATTTTATTAATAAAATAAAATTATATGAGAAATATATTATTATATATTTAATAATATAATTAATATATTATTATCTTAATAAATTAATATATTATATTAATATATAATATGATATTAATATATGATATATTAATTATATATAATAAAACATTATTATATAATATAATAAAAGGAAATGAATATAAGGAGATGCAAAATGCTCAGAGATCTCCCAGATGCCCATGGGTGAAATTGTCACTTGAACACTGGGCCTACATCACACTGGAAAAATAGCAGCATAGCACAGGAATGTTCACAGTGCCTATTACAGAAAAGAGAATTTGGATAGGAGCATCGCAGACTTTTAAGAGGGAGAACGCAGAATAATGTGTTGATTATGTTAATCATAGACATGCTATGATTCTTACATCAATCTCTCTTAAGTTTTATTTGGAGAAAATTCCAAATAAAGGTTGGCACTGTGGGCAATTCACTTGCTCTCCTGTCTGTCTTTCCTTCTCATTGAATTTTATATTAATTATATAAAATATATTATATAATTATAATAATTATGATTATATAATATACTTATCAATATTAATAAATTAATAATTTTGCTTCATTATTTAATGTCTTTGCTATTTAATAATGTGGTGTTAAATTATTTATTAATATTAATAAATTTATTGATAAAATAAAATTTTATATTAATAAAATAAAATTATAAATTTATTTAATTATATCCAAATATGTTTTACAGATAAAGGTAGATAGCATACCATACTGCACCTCTTTATCAAGCTTTAAAGGAAAAGCTAGCTATACATACAGAGTCAATCAGAGAAACAGAGTAGCCCTAGAGGGTCACCTACCTACTTCTTCTACCTTACCTGAAGCATTTATATGATGCAACCAGCAAAAAAAACATGGTGTTTTACAAGTCTAGGCTTAGAAAAATCAGATAAACTATTTGTCTCAAAGAAATGAATTTCTTTTTAGTGTTTTGTGGGGTGGGAAGACGTTGGGTTGATAGGAGAAAGGTACTTGTGCTTGGAGAACCTCATTCAGTCTTTGGAGGAAGATATATAGGACAGAAACTAACTTTATTTTTCTCTTTGAAATTCACCTTTAGGCCTGGTCTCCTGTGGCCATGAAAAAATACTGAATTTTACAGGTTAAAACATCATAGCTTGCACAAAGGAAGAAAGCAAATGTCACCACTGTCTCTACCTGAGATTTAGAGCCCATGTAACAAAGGGTAATTGTTGCTGTAACAAAGGCTAATTGTTGCTGCTTAGGCCACTGGGAGGAAGAGTTGACAGAGCTTTGTACACACTGCAAGTCAAAAGCTGAAAAGGAAAGGCTATTCCCTAATAAGGTGTGGTTCCTTTATTAAAAGTTTACTTTTATTTCTCAGTAATGTTTAGTCTGTTCTGCTAGATTTGGATATTTCCTACTGAATGGAGGAGGGGTGGATCACAGCCAGAATTAAGGAGAAACAAACATCAAATAAAGACTTTGAAAGACTGAAGTCAATGATGAAAATGTTTAACAATCAACTTTCCAATAAAAGAAAAGGAAATTCCAGACTTGTAATATTCAGATATTCCCATTACAAAAATGCATCCTTCTTCTGTGGCCAATTTCAAGTTCCTAACTCCATTGGAAAGTTGAAAGATATGTGCATTAGCACCTAACTCTACATCATATCTATTATACATACATAACAAACCAAAGTGAGCTCCACAACATAGCCAATAAGTCCTTGGGAAGTAACAGGCTTTGAATTTTATTATCTTTGTTTTATATATATCTTAGTTACACGTCTATAGAACTTAATTTCATTGAAGTAAAATTTATACAAAACAAAATTAATTATTTTAAGTTGTACAATTCGATGACATCTAGTATATTCATAAAGTTGTGTAACAACAATCTTTAGCAAATCCCAAAATATTTTTCTTACTACAAAAGAAAACCCCACACTCACAAATACAATCAGCTCCCACTCCTATCACTCTTATTGGCAATGATCTGCCTTTAATCCCTAGAATTTACCTAGTGTAGATTTTCAAAGTGTTTGACATTATGGCTTCCTTCACTTAGAACAATGTTGATAAAGTTCATCCACATTGTACAACACATCAATATTATTTCCTTTTTATGACTTTACTTTTATCATGATTATTCCACAATTTGTTTATTTACCATCAGTTGATGGGCATTTGGGTTCTTACCATCCTTTTGGATACTGTGACTAGTACATTTATGTACAAGGACATATTTAGACACCCATTCTCAGTTCTTTAGAGCATATATCTAGCAGTAGAATACCTGCCCAGTATAATAAATTCAATACTAAATTTGCTCAAGAACTAACAGGTGTTTCATGCCTTTATCATTCTGAGAAGGTATCTTCAATTCCTAGTTTGTTATTTTTATCATAAAACAAGGTAGGATTTTGTTAAGTGATTTTCCTCCTTTAATTCAAGTATGTGTAAAATACATTCCCTTCATACTATTTATATGGCCATATTACATTTAATAGCTTTCATAAGTCAAATGATGCATATATACCTGAGAGAAACTAGAGTTGGTTAGCATATAATCTTTATATTTCTGGATTACAGTTTCTAGTATTATTTTCACATCAACATTCATAAAGGATATTTATCTATAGTTTTCTTTTCTGTGACATCCTTGTCTGACTCGGATGCTAAGGTAATGCTAACCTCACAGAACAAATTAAGAAATGTTTCCTCCTCTTCTATTTTTGTAACAATGTGCTGAAGATTGGTACTAGCTTGTTAAGTGGCTGGTGGAGTTTACCAGTGAAGATATTTGGCTTGTTAGGAAGTTTTCCATTGTTCAGGCTATCTATCTATTGTTGATCTATTGAGGTTTTTGTCTCCCGGATTCAGTTTTTGTGTGGTGCTCTTTTTTTTCTCTTAAATCAAGGTTATCTAATGTATTGGGTTACATATCTTCACAATATTTTCCCATATTTACATTTTGTTTTGTTTCCTTCTGTTGAATTAACATGTACGGTATGGTGTTATATCACAGAATCCGTGTTATGCTTTATATTATAGCATAATGCAGCTACAATGGAAACAAGTTGGTAGCCTGGCTACTGCCATGCAACAGGCCTAGTGTAAAGAAAGTTTACTGGGAAAGGGAAGGGATTGAGGGCCTGAAAAGGAATAGAGACAGATAAAGAGGGGTGGGGGCAGAGAAGGACAGAAAGAGAGAAAAGCAAAAGAAGAGAAAAAGAGGCTGTTTGGGAACACATGAGAACAGAGAAAGAAAGAAGAGAGAGAGAGAGAGAGAGAGAGAGAAGAGAGGAGAAGAGAAGAGAAAGAGAGGGAGGAAAGGAGGGAGGGAGGGAGGGAGAGAGGGAGGGAGGGGAGAGGGGAGAGGGGAGAGGGGAGAGAGAGACAGAGACAGAGACAGAGACAGAGACCACAAAGCTGGGACTGCTGGTGGTGATGTAATTTGTTGCTAGGTTGCTGTTGCTAGGTTCCTAGGCAGAGCCAAGTCAAATTGCCTGTAAACTAACAGTACAAGGAAATAACTGAAATGTGATGCTGTGAATAGGCCTGCTAGCCAGCTAGAACCTAGGATCTACATGTCTCAATTCTTCAATCCTGAAGTTACAGGCAAATGGAAACATGACTAGCTTTTGGTTTTTTTGTTTGTTTTTGGTTTTGTTTTCAATTCATTTTTGAGTGTTTCTTTTTCAAATTTTGAGATTATTTTGAAAAGTAGCCTGGTCTTCATGTAGGCCTCCTAACAGTAGGAGTAAGGGCTGTCTCTGATTCTGTTGCCTGCCTTTAAGTCCCTTTCCTCCTACTGTGCTGCCTTGTCTAGCCTCAACAGGAGAGGCTATGCCTAGACTTACTACAACCTGATATACCAGGGCTGATTGATATTCACGGGAGGCCTCCCCTTTTTTGAAGAGAAACAGAGGAGGAGGAGATAGGAACAGGAGAAGAAATAAGAGGAGAAGAGGGAGGGGAAACTGTGGTTGGGTATAAAATTAATTAAAATTAAAAAGCAAAAAATTTAAAAGTATTTTGAGATTGTAATTATATTATCATTTCCCCATTCTTTTTCCTCCCTCCAAACCCTTCCATTCACCCAGCTTTTGTGCATGTGTGTGCTTATTAATATTAGCAATTATTCTAGGCTTCCCCCACAGCAGCTACCTAGCAACAGCTTGCTTCTCTGCCTGCTAGATAGAGCCATGAGCCAGGCATATAAAGATTGCTCAGCTTGCATGCCTCCTTCATCCCCTCCATCTTCTCTCTCTCTTCCCAACGTGTTCATAGCCAGCCTCTTCTCTTCTTCTCTCTCTTTCTGTCCTTCTCTGTCCCCCTTTCTCTGCCTCTACCCCTTTCCAGGTACCCATTCTGCTAACTCCCCCCAATAAACTTCCTTTTGTACTAGGCCTGCCACATGGTGATTATTCCTCAGAGTAACACCTTAATAGGGTCTGCTAAAGTACTCCCTCCCACCGCATTATATTGCATTTTATAAAACACAACATATAATATATATGTTATCATATGTAATATATAATAGAAGCTCACACATATATAAAATTATTATGTACGTTACATTATATATGCATTATGTATCATATAAATATGTGTTATATATATATGCTATGTGTATTATATATAAAATATATCTGACTTTTATAATTTTCCATGCCCTTTTCTGCAATGATCCCTGAGCCATAGGTATAGGAGTTGTATTGTAGATGGATCAGTTAGGCCTGAGCTCCACAATTCTGCTATTTGATGTGTGTATAGGGTATGTCCTAAATATAAGGACAAATGCTTAGGATATAGTTATGTGTTATGGTGGTTTAGTAAAGTGGCAATTGCAGGGTCTCCAAAATCTATGAAGTCATTAGCACTGATTAGTTGGCTAGGTTTCCTGTCTTGTTGGCATGATTTCTGTCTTGTTGAGCAGTTTTTAGGTTGAATTAGAGAACTATTGGTTATGCCATAGTATTTGTGACACACCTTCAGCCTTCATGCCATTCTGGTTATTGTAGTGGCCTATAGGCATCATAACTAGCTTGCTTCTACCCTTTAAAGCTTACATAGCTCCTTCTGCTAACATGAAAACTAGTTCTCAAGGAGGAAGCTTTCAAGTCAGATCCAGATAAGGTCCTCTACCCCTGTGTCTGAAGTGCATGGTATCTTCAGCAACAGGCACTTATCTTCTACCTTTAAGCATATGGGGGGGGGGGGCTACCAGGGGCAATAGAAATAACCCATAATGTTTTGGGAGTCTCCCGGACAACCCTAACCTAAAGAGGGCTTCTCAGCTTCTCACAGCTTTGGCAGGAGTGGGGGCTTAATAAATAGTCTATAGCTCTTGGGGAAAACACTGTCAGCCTAGATAGGAAATTTTTACTTAAACTATGTATATTTATACACTGACTTATGTGTACTATAGGTGTTTTTAGGTAGTATGATTCCTTGTGACTTTAGACATACTGTTATTTTATCCTCCTTCATCATTCTATATTTATCTTTCTCTCCCTCCTTATTTAGAGCCCCTCAAAGTTTCCCATTTCCTCTTTCAGATCAGTTGTGCTTTGTTATTCCCTCTCTTTTGCTACACACACACACACACACACACACACACCTTTTTATTTTCCTGGTTTCAGCAGTTAATCCAGATTATATACTCAATCTGAAAAGTTGGATCTAGGAACCTCAAATGAGAGAGAACCCATGCTCCTTGTCTTTCTGGATCTTGTCTCAGTACAATCTTTTCTAGTTCCATCCATTTACCTGAAAGTTTTATTATTTCATTTTTCATTATAGCTGAAAAGCATTCCATAGTGTGTGTGTACCACATTTTCATTTCCATTTGTTGGTTGAAGGATATTTAGGTTGTTTCCATTTCCTAGCTATTATGAACACAGCAGCAATGAATATGCAGTATGTAATGAATGAGCAAGTTCCTGTGGAGTCCCTCTCAGTCTGCCAGGCGTACAAGGAGAGGCACAGCTGGGTCCTATGGTAGACTCATTTTTAGCTTCCTGAGGATTCGCCACACTGATTTCCAGAATGATTGGACCATTTTTGCAATCACAACATCAGCAAATGAAAGTCCCTTTTCTCCGTGATTTATTTTTAGCTACTTGAAGATTTTCCACAGATTTTCAGAGTGGCTAGATCAGTTTGCCGTCCCACAAATAGTGAATGAGAGTTCTCCTCTCCCCATATCCCACTACCCAACAGTTGTTGCAACTTGTTTTGTTCATCTTTGCCACACTGAGTAGGTTAAGATGAAATCTCAAAGTTGGTTGTTGTTGTTTTGTTGTTGTTGTTGTTAATTGTTTCTTTCATCTTTGAGATTATAATATAATTATATTATTTCCTCCTTCTCTTTCCTTCCTCTAAACCCTCCCATATATCTATCTATCCTTGCTCTTTTTCAAATTCATGGCCTCCTTTTCATTGTTGTTACATACATAGATATACAATAATCAAAGTTGTTTAGAGTTTCCCCAATTGTCAGAGATAATGAACATTTTTTTGGATATTTCTTAGTCATTTTATTTCTTCCTTTAAGAACTCTCTGTTCAGATCCTAAGCCCATTTTTTGAAAGAGTCGTTTGGTTTCTTGACTCAGATGTGTTGTGTTTTATAAAACATGGTATAATTGCAGTGGAAGAGAAGGTGTCCCCCTGAACAATCAAGACAATTTATTGGCAGGAAGAGGGAAGGGGACCTGAAAAGGGGTTGTGACAGAGAAAGGGGGTAGTCAAAGAAGGACAGAAAGAGAGATGAGGGAAGAGGGAGAGAGAGAGAGAGAGAGAGAGAGAGAGAGAGAGAGAGAGAGAGAGGATGAAGAGAGAGAGCTGGAGTAGCTGAACAGTCTCTCTTATACACCAGGTTGACTTGCACCTGGAGGAATGTGATAATGTAAGCTGGTGCTAGGTTGCTGGGAGGAGTCTAGTGATTGTCTGTAAGCCAATAAGATGTATAGCTGGCAAACATTCTCTCCCATTCTGTGGGCTTCCTCTTCACCTGATTGTTTCCTTAGCTGTGCAAAATCATTTTAGTTTTATAAATTCACACTTATTAATTTGCTCCCATAATTGTTTGACAAGTGAAGTCCTATTTAAAAACTGAGAGTTGGAAAGGGTATGGGGGGGGGGGGGACTGGATTTTCAGACTCATCTGACAAAACCTTGGAGAAGGATTGCAAGATCTGGATGGGTGGAGAGGTTGGATGTGAAGTAAGAGGAGCCTGTGGTCAGGGACAGGCAGAACAGAGTCTAGTGGAAGCCTAGAGATCAGTGGTGACACTGGGGTGACCAGACTAAACCAGGGCACAGGATTTGGGACCTAGACTATATCAAGAGGTGAGATGTATAGAGGAGAAGAGCAGAATTCATCCTAATCGACCCTGGAGTAGAATGTGCAGGATCTGACCAAACAGAGATGTTGGATGCTCAGCTATTTACAGAGGGATTCGGTATTTGAATTCAGGTCCTAATACTCATACCAATGAGCTAACTCAAGGGCTCTTGTTTGCCCACCCCTGACTCTAGATCTCAAGATCTGACCTAAGAATCTATAAGTTCTCTCTAAAACTCACCCTCTGCTATCCATAAATACCATTATTTGAATTCAAAAGCCGAAAAGCAATTGTCTCAGGGTGGCTTTGATGGCTATAAAGTTTTCCAGAACCCTAACATCCCTTCCCCAGCTAATCCCAGTGAAGTTCTGTTTTTAGTTCTGTCAAACTCAAAAATACCCCAAATTTTCCCATATCATAACTTTTCCAATAAATCTCTTAATCAAAGAGGCAGTCTGGCCTATTATCCTTCTTGAACCCTGAACATGAGACCTTATAAGGATCATAGTTTAAAAGATGGTTAGTTATGTATTAGTCAAGGTAGAATTCTCTAAAGGAGTGTGTGTGTGTGTGTGTGTGTGTGTGTGTGTGTGTGTGTGTGTGTTGAGGGGATTTATTAGAATGGCCTATGGGTTGTAATCCAGCTAGTCCAACAGTGGCTGTCTACTAAAAGAAGGTCCAAGAATCCAGCAGCTGTTGTTCAGTCCATACTGCTGGATGCCTCAGCTGGTCTTCAGTCTAGAGATAGAACACCAGGAGCTAAAGGGGTCTGCAACCCTAGAAGAGGAACAACAATATGAACTAACCAGAACCCCCAGAACTCGTATCTCTAGCTTCATATGTAACAGAAGATGGCCTAGTCAGCCATCATTGGGAGGAGAGGCCCCTTGGTACTGCAATCTTTATATGCCCCAATACAGGGTAACGCCAGGGCCAAGAAGTGGGAGTGGGTGGGCAGGGGAGCAGGGAGGGGGGAGGGGGGAGGGGGAGGGGACTTTCAGAATAGCATTTGAAATGTAAATTAAGAAAATATCTAATAAAAAAATTGAAAAACAAAACAAAACAAAACAAAACAAAACAAAACAAAACAAGAATCCCAAAGAAATAGGCTATAATCACAGTGAAGGAATAGACTCTCCAGCTAGAGTGAGACAGGCAATTATGCTATGTCCTTTATATGGGCCCCCAACAGAAGGTATGGCCCAGATTAATGGTGTATCTTCCCACTTCAAAGAGCTATATTTAAAGATACATTTTCCCATATCAAAAGATCTGATTAAAAGTGGGTCTTCCCATTTCAAATGATTTCATTTTTAAAATCCTTGAAGGTGTATTCCAGATGTAGTTGAGTTGACAGTCAAGAATAGCTATTTCTGAGTTCGAGGCCAGTCTCATCTACAGAGTGAGTTCCAGGACAGCCAGGGCTGCACAGAGAAACCCTGTCTCAAAAAACAAAACAAAACAAACAAACAAAAAAAGAATAGCTATCATAGGTTATATGATGACATCCTGCCTTTTAAACAAAATGTTCTTGAATTAACATATTTGTGAATATCCTAATTTTCCTTTTGTTCTTTCTAGTTTCAATCCATTATGACCAGAGAAAGAAATCTTTTATTGCTTCAATCTTTTAATATTTTTTGATATTATGCTTACCATATAGAAAATGTCCATGTGTCCTATAGAAGAATGTATATCTTGTTCTAGGAGAGAGCATTATGATGACTTGAGTTCAGTTTTACTGGATTGTGGCATTGTTCTGGTCCTCTATTTTCTTATTAATTTTCTATAGCATTGTATTCTTTTTTGAAATCACCATTTATTACTATAAAACTCTCCAACTATTTATTTGCACCTACCCTGGCAAGAGATAAGATATTATAAAGAAACTTGAGTTTGTGTCTTTGGCTACCAGACTATTGAAAAACTGGACACCTCATCCCAAAGTATTAAAATTTTCTCGGGTGTTCATGTTGAGGGAAAGGAGACTCAGAAGTTCTAGTGCAATAAAAGCTACCCTCCCAGAAATAGATTTCACTGTTCTGACAACCTATTAGATCACTTTGTGGAACCAAGGCAACAGATAAAGGAGCAGGACCATATTTTGTCAGGACTTTCATATACCTGTAAGTCATCTGTATGTACTCTTTTAAAAGTTACATTCATTTATTCATTTGTTTTCTGTATGTGTTCTGTGTGCCATGGCATATAAGTAGAAGTCAGAGGGCAGTTTGCAGGTATTACCAGGATTGAACTCAAGTCATCAGACTTAGCAACAATAACCTTTACACGTCAAGCGATCTTGCTGGCCCTGTACTCATTGTATTAAGAAATTGTATTAAGAAAGGTCTATTGCCCAATTTTTTCTGAGAGAAAGAGAGAGGGGGTGTATGTAAGCATGCACATTATAAATAAAGGTAGGGAGTCAACTCATAGGAGATAGTTCTCTTAGTGTATATCCTAGAGATTAAATTCAGATCCTCAGGGATAGTAACAAAGGCCCTTAGCCACTCAGCCATCTCACAGACCTCCTATTGCCTACTTTTGAATCAATTTTTTGCTTTTACCACTGAGATTTATTTTTATACTCTAGATACTCTTTATACTCTAGATACTAATGTGTTATCAAGTATTATCATTTTCAAGTATCTTCTAACCTATTCATTGTCAGTTTAATTCTTAACTATTCTCTGGGTATAAATCCTACTCTCAGAATACATGTGGCTTTCTAAATTCCTATAGACAAAAGGACTTTTACATCCTACTTCTGCACAAAAATATCTTTCTACACTCTTTTTTTTAGGTTTCTAGCATGTCTGTGGTTTTTCTTTATAATCCTTTCTATGTATAAGTGGGTTGTTCTTTTTCATCCAAATATATTAGGAACTATCCTAGACATAGTAATTTTTTGCATTTATTTATTGTTTCTGAGATAGCTCAAAGCTAGAAGGAAAGTTATCTGTTCTTCTCTCTCTAGAATCAGAGATCAAGAACCCACAATAGAAACACAGGCTATCTTCAAGACCTCTGCTGAGCAAAGGAAGGTAACCCAATTTCACAATACTCCCTAACCATTTTTAAGCTGCCTTTTTCTTGAATCATTTCTTTTATTTCTGCTTGTTGGTTTATTGGTTTGATTTAGGGATTGGGGGGGTTGTTTGGTTTTGGTTTTTTTTTTTTTTTTTTGAAACAAGATGTCACATTGTCATCTAAGTTGGTCTAGAAACTCACTATGTAGCCCAGACTAGCTTTTTGTTTGTTATTTTGAACAATATTTTCTTCTGATGGTTAATTTGTTCTTTGGGGTTGTTGACATAGATCATCTGTGAATAAAGGCATTTTACTTATTCCTTTGTAATATATGTACCTTTTATTTTTTCCTTTCCTCAGAATAGGATTCTCAGGAAATTTTTAATTCTTTGAAGTTTGTTGAGTAGTCTGATGGCTGAAGAAAAAGGCACCAGTATCTCATTTGATTAGCTCCTCTCCTTCCAGTGCAATTATGGAAATGTTTTAATCATTTATTCATGATACACACCTTTTCTATCAGGCATTCTTTAATATCTAGTAAGCTCTTTGAGCCTTTAAACATCTTAATTATTTTACAGTTGCTTGCCTGTCTGTCTGTTTATTCATGTGTATGTCTGGTTATTAATATGTATGTGGATATAGGTGAGTTAAAGCACATATATAAAGGAATAAAAACCTGGATTGTCGACCTTGTTAGCAAGTGCCTTTAACTACTGATACATCTCATGAGCTCCTTTTATTTCTTTTAGTTCCAAATATTTTTTAATTCTTTAATCTTTTTTACAGACCAGACTTCATCCCCCTCCAGGTCCACCCTCTGACTGTTCCACATTCCACACCTCCTGCCCACCTCCCACCCCCACCCCCGCCTCCAAGAGGATGTCCCCACCCACCCACTAGACCTCCACACTCCCTAGGGCCCCAAGTCTCTCTAGGGTTAGGTGCATCTTCTCTGACTGAGTCCAAACCCGGCAGTCCTCTGCTGTATATGTGTTGGAGGCCTCATGCCAGCTGTTGTATGCTGCCTGGTTGGTGGCTCAGTGTCTGAGAGATCCCAGGGGTCCAGGTTAGTTGAGACTGCTGGTCTTCCTACAGGGTTGCACTCCTCTTCAGCCTCTTCCAGCTTTTCCCTAATTCAACCACAGGGGTCACCAGCTTCTATCCATTGGTTGGGTGTAAATATCTGCATCTGACATAGCTGCTTGTTGGGCCTTTCAGTAGGCAGTCATGATAGGCCCCTGTTTGAAGCACACCATAGCATCAGTAATAGTGTCAGGCCTTGGGGTCAATTTGGGCCTGTCACTAGACTTCCTTTTCCTTGGGCTTATCTCCATTTTTGTTCCTGAAGTTCTTTCAGATGGGAACAATTCTGGGTCACAATTCACAGTTTTTGACTGTGATGGCAACCTCATCCCTCCACTTGATGCCCTGTCTTTTTCTGAAGGTAGACTCTACAAGTTCCCTCTCCCCACTGTAGGACATTTCATCTAAGGTCCTTTCCTTTGTGTCCTGAAAGTTCCTCACTTCCCAGGTCTCTGGTACATTCTAGAGGGTCCCTCCACCTCCTACCTCCCGAGGTTGCCTGTTTATTCTTTCTGCTGGCCCTCTGGGCTTCAGTCCTGCCCCCCACAATACCTGATCATGTTCCTATCTTCCCCTCACTGTTCCTTTTCCCACCAAGGTACCTCCCTCCTTCTCCAGCTCCCGTGATTGCTTTCTTCTCACTCCCAAGTGGGATTGAGGCCTCCTCAATTGCGCCTTTTAGCTTGTTAACCTTCTTGAGTTATGTGGATTGTGTCATGGGTATTCTGTACATTTTTGGCTACTATCCACTTATTAGTGAGTACATACCATGCATATCCTTTTGAGTCTGACCTACCTCATTCAAGATGATATTTTCTAGTTCTGCAGAACTCATGATGTCCTCATATTTTTTGTCTTTTTAAAGCTAATATATTTAATATGATTATCTCCAGTTGTATTCTGCAAATGACATAGTTTTAATCATCTTTATTACTGAAAAATTTCATCATGTATAAAATATATACTTTTTTATTCATTCTTCTTCTGTTGAACATGCAGGTTGGTCCTTTAATTTTGTCTTTGTAATATATAAGTTTATCTGTAATATGTTGACTTGTAGTCTTTTGGGTAAATAGCATTAAGTTGTATAGCTGAGTCAAACCATAAATGTATGGCTAGTTTTTGAGGAACTTCAATAATTATTTCATAGTGGCTTTGGTTTTTCTCTTTTTTTTTCTTTTTTCTTTCACATTTTTATTGGATATTTTCTTTATTTACATTTCATGTTATTCCTTCTCCTGGTTGCCCCCCCCAAGGAAACTCCCTATTCCATGCTCCCTCCCCCTGCTTCTATGAAGGTGTTCTTCCACCCACCCACCAACCCATTCCCAACTTCCCCGCCCTTGGTCCTATGAAGGTTTGATAGGTACCCACTGGGTCCTTCATAGGACCAAGGACCTTTTCTCCCATTGATGGTTGACAAGGCCATCCTCTGCTAAATATGCAACTAGAGCATATAATGACTTAGTCCCTGGGAGCTCTGGAGGGTCTGGTTGGTTGATATTGTTGTTCTTCCTATGGTGTTGCAAACCCCTTCAACTCCTGCAGACTTTCTCTAACTCCTCTACTGGGGACCACACACCCACTCCAATGGTTGGCTGTGAGCATCTGCCTCTGTATTTGTAACGCTCTAGCAGGGCCTCTTAGGAGACAGCCATATCATGTTCCTCTCAGCATGCACTTCTTGGCATCCACAATAGTATCTGGGTTTGATAACTGTATATGGGATGAATCCCCAGGTGGGACAGTCTCTGGGTGGCCTTTCCTTCAGTCTCTGCTCTACACTTTATCTCCATATTTGCTCCTGTAAGTATTTTGTTCCACTTCTAAGAAGGACTGAAGAACCCACACTTTGGTCTTCCTTCTTACTGAGCTTCATGTGGTTTCTGAATTGTATCTTGGGTATTTGGAGCCTTTGGGCTAATATCTACTTATCAGTGAGTGTATACCATATGTGTTCTTTTGTGACTGGGTTACCTCACTCAAGATGATATATTTTAGTTCCATCCATTTGCCTAAGAATTTCATGAATTCATAATTTTTAATAGCTGAGTAGTACTCTATTGTGTAAATGTACCATTTTTTTCTCTATATGTTCCTCTGGAGTTGAAATGAAAGGATGGACCATCCAGAGACTGCCCCACTTGGGAATCCATCCCATAATCAGCCACCAAAGCAGACACTATTTCATATGCCAGCAAAATTTTGTGAAAGGACCCAGATAGAGCTGTCTCTTGTGAGGCTATGCCAGTGCCTGGCAAATACAGAAGTGGATGCTCACAGTCATCTATTGGATGGAACACAGGGCCTCCAATGGAGGATCTAGAGAAAGTACCCAAGGAGCTGAAGGAGTCTGCAACCCTATAGGTGGAACAACAATATGAACTAACCAGTACCCCCAGAGCTCGTGTCTCTAGCTGCAGATGTAGCAGAAGGTGGCCTAGTCGGCCATCACTGGGAAGAGAGGCCCCTTGGTCTTGCAAACTTTATATGCCTCAGTATAGAGGAATGCCAAGGCCAAGAAGTGGAAGTGGGTGGGTAGGAGAGCAGGGCAGGGGGAGGGGATAGGGGACTTTCGGGATAGCATTTGAAATGTAAATGAAGAAAATATCTAATAAAAATTTGAAAAAAAAAAGGACATCTGGGTTCTTTCCAGGTTCTAGCTATTATAATTAGGCTGCTATGAACATAGTGGAGCATGTGTTCTTATTACATATTGGAGAATCTTTTGGTATATGCCCAGGAGTGGTATAGCTGGGTCCTCAGGTAGTACTATGACCAGTTTTCTGAGAATTGCCAAACTGACTTCCAGGGTGGTTGAACCAGCTTGCAATCCCACCAGAAATGGAGGAGTGGTCCTATTTCAACATCCCCACCAGCATTTCCTGTCACCTGAGTTTTTTTTTTATTTTAGCCATTCTGACTGTTGTGAGGTGAAATCTCAGGGTTGTTTTGATATGCATTTCCCAGATGACTAAGAATGTTGAACAATTCTTTAGGTGTTTCTTGGCCATTCGATATTCTTCAGTTGAAAATTCTTTGTTTAGCTCTGTAACCCATTTTTAATAGGGTTATTTGATTTTTCTGAAGTCTAATTTCTTGAGTTCTTTAGATATATTTGATATTAACCCTCTATAGGATGTAGGATTGGTAAAGATCAGTTGGTTGCTGTTTTGTCCTATTGACAGTGTCCTTTGTCTTACAGAAGCTTAGCAATTTTATTATGTCCTATTTGTCAATTCTTGATCTTAGAGCATAAGCCATTGTTGTTCTGTTCAAGAAATTTTCCCCTGTGCCCATGTGTTCAAAGCTTTTCCTCACTTTCTCCTCTATAAGCTTCTGTGTATCTAGTTTTATATAGAGGCCCTTGACCCACTTTGACTTGAGCTTTATACAAAGAGATAAGCATATGTTGATTTGTGTTTTTCTACATGCTGACTGCCAGTTGAACCAGCACCATTTGTTTAAAATGCTATCTTTTTTTCCACTGGTTGGTTTTAGCTTCTTTGTCAAAGATCAAGCGACCATAGGTGTGTGAGTTCATTTTTGGGTCTTCAATTCAATACTTTACTATTTAATATTTTCCATTGACCTACCTGCCTGTCTCTGTACCTATATCATACAGTTCTTATCGCTGTTATTCTGTAATACAGCTCAAGGTCAGGGATGGTGATTCCCCTAGAAGTTCTTTTATTGTTGGAATAGTGTTTGTTATCCTGGGTTTTTTGTTATTCCAAATGAATTTGCAAATTGCTCTTTCTAACTCTATGAAGAATTGATTTGGAATTTTGATGGGGATTACATTGAATCTGTAGATTGCTTTTGGCAAGATGGTCAATTTTACTATATTAATCCTGCCAATCCATGAGAATGGAACATGTTTCCATCTTCTGAGATCTTCTTTGATTTCTTTCTTTTTTTTTTAAAGATTTATTTTATTTATTATATGTAAGTACACTGTAGCTGTCTTCAGACACTCCAGAAGAGGGCGCCAGATCTCATTACGGATGGTTGTGAGCCACCATGTGGATGCTGGGATTTGAACTTATCACCTTCGGAAGAGCAGTCAGATGCTCTTACCCTCTGAGCCATCTCACCAGCCCTGATTTCTTTCTTCAAAGACTTGAAGTTCTTTTCATACAGATCTTTCACTTGCTTGGTTAGAGTCACACCAAGGTATGTAATATTTTTTGTGACTATTGTAAAGGTTGTCATTTCCCTAATTTCTTTCTCAGCCTGTTTATCCTTTGAGTAGAGGAAGGCTACTGATTTGTTTGAGTTAATTTTATATCCAGCCACTTTGCTAAAGTTGTTTATCAGGTTTAGGAGTTCTCTGGTGGAATTTCTGGGTTCATTTATATATATTATTATATCATCTGCAAATAGTGATATTTGACTTCTTTCTTTCCAATTTGTATCCCTTTGGCCTACTTTTGTTACCTAATTTCTCTAGCTAGAACTTCAAGTACTATACTGAATAGATAGGGAGAGTGTGGGCAGCCTTGTGTAGTCCCTGATTTTAGTGGAATTGCTTCAAGTTTCTCTTCATTTAGATTGACGTTAGCTACTGGTTTGCTGTCTATTGCTTTTACTATGTTTAGATATGAGCCTTGAATTCCTGATCTTTCCAAGACTTTTAACATGAAGGGATGCAAAATATTGTCAAATGCTTTTTCAGAATCTAATGAAATGATCATGTGGTTTTTTTTCTTTGAGTTTGTTTATATAGTGGATTACCATTTATTGAACCATTCCTGCATCCCTGGGATGAAGTCTACTTGATCGTGGTGAATGATCATTTTGATGTGTTCTTGGATTCAGTTGTCAAGAATTTTATTGAGTATTTTTGCATCGATGTTCATAAGGGAGATTGATCTGAAGTTCTATTTCTTTGTTCTGTGTGGTTTAGGTAGAAGTATAATTGTGGCTTCGTAGAACAGATTGGGTAATGTTCCTTCTGTTTCTATTTTGTGGAATAGTTTGAAAAGTATTGGTATTAGGTCTGATAGAATTTTCCACTAAACTCATCTGGTCCTGGGCTTTTTTTGGTTTGGAGACTATTAATAACTGTTTCTATTTCTTTAGGGGATATGGAACTGTTTAGATCATTTATATTATCCTGGTTTAACTTTGGCACCTAGTATGTGTATAAAAAATTGTCCATTTCATCCAGATTTTCCAATTTTTTGAGTATGAGCTTTTGTAGTAGGATCTGATGATATTTTTTAATTTCCTCAGTTTCTGTTGTTATGTCTCCCTTTTCATTTCTGATTTTACTAATTTGGATACTGTCTTTGTGCCTTCTGGTTAAACTGGTTAATGGTTTATCTTTATTGTTGATTTTCTCAAAGAACCAGTTCCTGGATTTGTTGATTCTTTGTATACTTCTTTTTGTTTCTAGTAGGTTTATTTCAGCCCTGAGTTTGATTATTTCTGCTGTCTACTCCCCTTGGGTATATTTGCTGCTTTTTGTTCTAGAACTTTCAAGTGTGCTGACAAGCTGCTAGTGTAAGCTCTCTTCAGTTTCTTTTGGGAAGCACTTAAAGTTGTGAGTTTTCCTCTTATCACTGCTTTCATTGTGTCCCATAAGTTTTGGTATGATGTGTCTTCATTTTCATTAAATTCTAAAAAGTCTTTAACTTCTTTCTTTATTTCTTCCTTGACCAAATTATCATTGAGTAGATCGTTGTTCAGTTTCTATGTGAATATGTGCTTTCCATTGTTTTTGTTGGAATTTAAGACCAGCCTTACTCCGTGGTGATCTGATAGGGTGCATGGAATTATTTCAGTCTTCTTGTATCTGTTGAGGCCTGTTTTGTGACCATCTATATGACCATTGTGGAGAAGGTATCATGAGATGCTGAGAAGAAGGTAGATTCTTTTGTTTTAGGATGAAATGTTCTATAAATATCTGTTAGATCCATTTGGTCCATAACTTCTGTTAGTTTCACTGTGTTTCTGTTTAGTTTTTGTTTCCCTGATCTATTCATTGCTGAGAGTGTGTTGTTGGAGTCTCCCACTACTATTGTGTGGGGTGCAATGTGTGCTTTGAGCTTTAGTAAAGTTTCTTTTATGAATGTGGGTGGCATTGCATTTGGAGCATAGATGTTCAGAATTGAGAGTTCATGTTAGTAGATTTTTCCTTTGACCAGTATGAAGTGTCCTTCATTATCCTTTTTGATAACTTTTGGATGAAGGTCGATTTTGTTCGTTATTAGAATGGCTACTCCAGCTTGTTTCTTGGGACTATTTGCTTAGAAAATTATTTTCCAACCTTTTACTCTGAGGTAGTGCCTGTGTATGTAACTGAGGTACATTTCCTGTATGCAGCAAAATGCTGGGTCCTATTTAAATATCCAGTCTGCCAGTCTATGTCTTTTTATGGGTAGTTGAGTCCATTGATGTTAAGAGATATTAAGGAAAAGTGATTGTTACTTCCTGTTATTTTTGTTGTGAGAGGTCAAATTATGTTTGTGTGGCTATCTTCTTTTGGGTTTGTTGAAAGATTACTTTCTTGCTCTTTCTAGGGTATAGTTTCACTTCTTGGGTTGGTGTTTTTCATCTAGTATCCTTTGTAGGGCTGGATTTGTGGAAAGATATTGTGTAAATTTGGTTTTGTCAGGGAATATCTTGGTTTCTCCAACTATGATAATTGAGAGTTTTGCTGGGTATAATAGCCTGGGCTGCCTTCCGGCCCACACCGCTTCGCTCCAGCGCAGGGCGCAAGGCCTGGGTGCCGTGCACCCACCCAGGTTTCCAGCTCTCCCAGCGATCTCCGGACCACTGGTAAGAGGAACACACATCTGTTCCAGTCCAAACTCGTGGGACTTGAGTCAGCAGCGGGAGATAGACAGGCGGAGGGCGGAGAGCGGACCCCTTCCCTTCCGGCCCACACCGCTCCGCTCCAGCGCAGGGCGCAAGGCCTGGGTGCCGTGCACCCACCCAGGTTTCCAGCTCTCCCAGCGATCTCCGGACCACTGGTAAGAGGAACACACATCTGTTCCAGTCCAAACTCGTGGGACTTGAGTCAGCAGCGGGAGATAGACAGGTGGAGGGCGGAGAGCGGACCCCCTTCCCTTCCGGCCCACACCGCTCAGCTCCAGCGCAGGGCGCAAGGCCTGGGTGCCGTGCACCCACCCAGGTTTCCAGCTCTCCCAGTGATCTCTGGACCACTGCGCAGGGCGCAAGGCCCGGGTACCGCGCACCCAACCAGGCTTCCAGCGGGACTCTCCTAACAATCTAAGGACCACTGGTGAGCAGCTGAACTCAGCATCTGTTCCAGCCCAATCGCAAGCGACCTGAGACAACAGCAGGACATTGAGAAAGGCCCAGGACAAGACAGACGCTCCCTTCTGGTCTGCACCAACAACAGGTCTCCTTGGGCAGGGATGGCAGGAGGTAAGCGTAA